>JADBJO010001883.1:40000-72500 GCA_016801955.1 Conus betulinus
GAAGGAAAAATCTAAACAAGCTGACAAAGTAGCAACTTTGAAGGCTGATGTCAGCCTTTTTTCACAGCTGTACATTGTGGCCCAAGACAGAGAAACAGATGTGGGTACCTTTTTCCAGCAGGAAAATAACCCATACCCACCTTCTCTTGCAGACAGAGGGAAACTGCGCCTGGGCAAGAAGTCAGACTTGCTCAAGTGCCTGGTACAAACACCTGATACAGACACTCCAGGTTCACTTGAGACACAAGACCTTGATGATGACACTGATTTGGCAGCTTGTCTTCAGCATGTGGCCGAGTCGGAAAGCTCAGATATGGAGAACTGGATGTTCTAGACCTTGATGCAGGTCTCTACTTTCCTCCATAGAGCAGACATCAGCGTCACAGCAGCTTGAACTCCCTAGCACTTTTGACACAAAGATTCTGGATGGTACTGCCATTTTACTTCCTCCTCTCGACTGCTGGAATCTCAACCTTTGAAGATTATGCCAATGATGTTTTCCTACCATACATCAGAAACCAGTTGGAAGGTGCTGACAGAGTGGATGTGATGTGGGACACATATCGCGGGAGCAGTATTAAAGAGAGTGCACGGGGAGAAGAGAGGCAAAGGGATCAGGAGGAAAGTTGCTGGTCCAAACAAGATCCCTGGAAAGTGGCTGAAACTCTGACAACAAACAAGAACTCTTTGCCTTCCTGTCAGAGAAAGTTGCCACAGCTCGGTTTCTTTTCCTAATGGAAAAGTAGTTGTCATTACATCAGGCCCAAACGTTTTGATCAGAGGAGCGGATCACAGCATGCCAGACAATGATCACGAGGAAGCAGACACAAAGATACTGCTACACCTGCAAGATGCACTGCAGACTGGCTCCTGTACCTGCTTAGTTCGCATTGTAGACACTGATGTCATTGTCATCATCACCGGAAAGTTCCGCCAGCTTCAGGCATCGTGTCCAACAGCAGACGTTTGGGTTGCTTTCGGCACAGGGAAGAGTTTCACCTACTTTCAGATCAATGCTATCACTCATGCCCTTGGAGAGGAAAAGTCTACAGCCCTCCCCACTTTTCCACAGCTTCACGGGCTGTGACACAGTGTCTGCCTTTTTCAGCAAAGGAAAACTGACAGCATGGGCTGCATGGAAATGTTATCCTGCAGTGACGGAGGCCTTCAAGTTCATTGCAGGAAATCCCTTCATGCCCTGGATGCTAACAGCCACCACTTCAGATTGCTGGAACTCTACACAGTTGTCTTGTATGACACAACCAGCCAGCTGAGCTCTGTTGATGAGGCCTGTCAGAGAGCTGCTTTGCCACAGAGACAAGATGATGATGGAAGCCCTTCCTCCCACACAAGGGGCACTTTTACAGCATTCAAACCGTGCTGTCTACCAGGCAGGCATTTGGACTATTGCTGACCAGCGCCAGCAGCAAGCACCATCTCCTGAGGGATGGGGCTGGACTCTGGACAAGGACAGCAAGGCTTGGTTGCCTTTTTTGGACGACACTGCCGGTAGCATCTGCAGCTTGCAGAGAACTGGTCAAATGTGCATGCAAGGGTGCAAGAAAGTGTTGTTGCAAGAATGGCGGATGGCCATGCGGCTGTGACAAATAGACGAATGGACATGCACAGACCAGCTGCGGTAGCCGATGTACATGCAAAAATTACCAGTAATGACGTTGAGCAGAATCCTGAAAATGTAATGGTGACAGCAAGCTTTAGGAAGGTGAATAAGCAGAAATAAACACTCATGTCTGTGGAAATAAAGTAACGTCTAATTGTCATGTTTACCGATCTCTGGAAACAAGTTCCATCCCATGCCGCGACGTGATTTTTTTGGCCTTATTTTTGGGTTTTGTCGTAACCATGAAACAATATCTCACGAAAAATGAATGTGTACCGATTAAAAAATATTTGGAAATGTATCCTCTTCTGATCTTATTCATTTAACTGATCAAAATTGCTTTAAATTTTCAAAACACCTTGCTTTGACATGTACGTGCAGTATTTTCCTCTGTTATTGCTATGGAAAAGTTTATGACGTCACGTGACTAGGCCCCATGGGGTCAAATTTGATGGGGCCTTGCAAAAAGTTAATGGGCAGCACCCACAGAAGTGCCTCACAAAGATTGATACTTTTGTCCAGTCGGTCCCCATCATATCGCTAAGCTGCCTAGCTATTTGAATGAGACTATTAACCGAGGTTCCATGTGTGAACGCATGCATAACATCTTGCACACACGCAAAATCCCATCACTAACTTTCGGAAGAGAAGGCCAGTTTGGCAGTTGGCATGGATGACACGTTACACATAGCAAGCACCTTCCCCGAAGTTGGAGTATGGCTGCCTTAATGGTGGGATACAAAGTGGTCATACACACAAAACTCCACTCCCTTTGTTGGGTAGATGAGATTAATACTTGCCTGTCTACACAGGGAGTGTCTGCAGGAGTATCAGCCTGTGTACACAGAAAGAAAGAAGAAAAGAAACCTCAACAGATGATGAGGGTAGATCTGGATCCATACTTAACGCTCTGCAGTGCATGATTACCACTCTGTAAAGTATGGGCCACCAGGCCTCAAACCTCATCAGAAGCATGTTGTTCAAATAAAGTTACTGATTATTTCTTTCCTCTTTTTGTAATCGGACACCAACATTTCATGACATAGAGTGAAATTATATCTTTTTGAAAAGATGTTTAAAATTTTATTTGAATACTTCTAATGGTTCCAGAGATATAGTCTTTTTCCGCAAGGTTAGGTTCTGGTAAACCTTAGAAGCATGGTGAAGACTAAAGAAAGGTCAGGATTCATTCACAGATATTGTATGTATATGTTCATTTATGCAAGGTGAGCACATTTAAGCAAGGCGAGCACATAGATATAAATGTGCATGCAGCATGTGTGGGTGTGGATGTCAACTTACCTAAGTATTTACTTAGGCATGCATTTACATTCTTCATGCATCACCTATCCATCATGTCCAAGTGTACTGAAGCCAGCATGCCCAATTTGTCCTTTCCAGTGGACTACTCATCCCAGCTGAGAAGTCTTCAAGAACGTCAGGAAACCCTTCAGGGAGAAGCTAGATCATGCAGGGGAGAGAAGGACCGCATCGTCTCCAGGGTGAAAAGGGCAGAAAAGCAGGTCAAAGCCATCGAGAAGGAAGAAGCATCGCTGGAGCGACAGATCCAGCAGCTCCAAGACCAGCTGCAAGGCCTACGGCAGCATAAAGAAGAATACACCGAAGAGTATCAACAACTGCAGGAACAGCTCAAATCAGCCTCGGACCAAGTTACTCTGGTGGAGCGGACTTTAAAGTCTCTCGAGGATGAGATTGACAAGGTGAGTCAGTCTGTCTGGTGGCTGAGGCGTGTGGTGTATCTTGGGTTTAAATAACAGTTTTGATTGCTACAGCGCAGCAGACCACACAATCTTTTCAGGGCTCTAAAGCTCACGCAGGAAAGAATGTCACACCCCTGAACAAGTCAGATAATTTCCTCCCCACCCCCACAAGAAGAAAAAGAAAAGAGAAGGGGAAAACAACAACCCGAAGTCGCTCATTCTCAGATTAAAACAAAAAAGGAAGAATGATGAAAGACATTTAAACGCCACAGAAAATAAGCTAAAAAGCCCTGTGAGTAAAACTGATTTTGCAGAACAGCCAGCTAGAGCCTGCTGAAGTCGGTGTGCACAATTTTCACTACACAGTCACCAGGTTACACACACACACACACACACACACACACACAAAGCTGGTGTGTCATGAATTGCAGTCAGAAGGAAAAAAAAATGCGTTTCCAAGGCAAAGACAGAGGAATGCTCCACAAAGACAGAAAAACAGTAAAACAAAAGAAAAGATGAGAAAAAAAAAAGGTGAGGGGATGGGAAGGCAGAGTTGAAGAGAGTCACGGAAAAAAAAAAGGGAGTTAACTAGCACAGAACTTTAAGAAGACCGGGAAGCTGTTTAGTCAGGAGCCCCCTGGTAGCGTCATGGGAATGTGTCAGAGGTGGGATTTTCTCTCTTTTTTTTTTCAATTCAGTAATATTATTGCCCACCTGACATACTTGGCCATTTCAAGGATATCATCACCTGGAGAGAGAGAGAGAGAGAGAGAGAGAGAGAGAAAGATCTGTCCTGGGGAAAAAAAATCACAACATAGATTTGTTGTAGATGATGATGTTTATACATTGTTTAGCTATTGTGTTATAAATTGTTGTAAGTATGTTGTATTTGGCTGTTTTACATAACAGGACTTTTTTTTTTAAGTCTATATATTTTGTTACACCTGTCTTGAAAGGGATGATGTGTTCAGCTGGGTTATCCTTAAATTGAAACATGGAGCGTTAGCTGTATGAATGAAACGGTGGTGTAGTGGTGAAGTTACAGACAGACAGAGGGTGCCCAGTCAGTTCAGTGACAGTGCAGTCATTGTTGTAAGTGGGGGCCGGAATAGCTCAGTGGTAGAGCACCAGACTCGTAATCTTGGTGATCCTGGGGTTGCAAGGTTGAATCTCTGCTGGGCCGTTTCAGTACAGGGAGATTTTTCCCTCGGACTTGACATTGGTTTTGACTCCATTTTCTATAGTCTTTCGAATGAGACTGTAAACCAAGGTTTTATGTGTGAACGCATGCATAACATCTTGCAAACACGTAAAATCCCATCACCAACTTCCAGAAGAGAAGGCCAGTTTGGCTGTTGATGATGTGGATGACGTTACATATAGCTTGTGCCTTCCTCGAAGGTGGAGTATGGCTGCCTTAATGGCGGGATAAAAATGATCATGCACACAAAACTCCACACTCTTTGTTGGGTAAATGAGATTAATCCTTGTCTATCTACACAGGGAGTGTCCACTGGAGTATCAGCCTGCGTATGCAGAAAAGGAGAAAAAAAAATTGTAAGGAGATCAACACAGGTTCAGTGCGCATGCTGAGTCAGAGCAGACAACTTAGCATGAGCAACTGTGCAGGGTCCTCTGTGGAGGTGACCTCACATTATTATTACCTCAAGGAATCCTGGGCCATAGAACAGGGCATCTTGTTGTGCCTGTGTGTGGAGGATTATCAGGACCGATGTGGGAGAGGATAGGCAGAATAAAGTTTGAGAGAAAAAATAGAAAAGAAGGAAGAAAAAGATGTAGTGTGTGGTGGGTATTAGCGTATACAACTTATGTGATGTTGTAAGCTAAGGATTTAAGTACAACAATGTTGATTTTGATGTGCTGAAATTGAGGTTGTTTTCGTAATGTGGCCGAGTCTTTTAGCTGAAGTTATGAAAGGCATGAATGATGATATATTCAATGTCGAAGATGTGGCCAAGACAAGACTTCCAACATAGATTTCTGTCCCAACCCAAGAGTCAGGCTGGAAGAAAATGTAACAAGAGTGCTCCTTGTTTGGTTTTGACATATCATTTTGCGACAGGTGCAATAGATGATTGGTCAGAACATACTGGACAAGAATATATGCCTAAGCTGTAACCAGACCTGTTTACCCCAAATTTGTGTACCTGCAATATCTCAGACCAAGACCTGTGATTTGAAAAAAAAAAACACATAATCTTCATAATTGCAATACTTTAGCAACTTTTAAAAATTTGGAACAGCTGGCAGTTGGCATGTAAAACTGCTTCATTGCCATCTTTGACAAGGTAAAAGACGCAAGGCATGCTGGGAAATGTCTTCTAACTGCTTTTAACCGAAACGGTAACAGACGAAACTTCCCATTTAGCAATTTTCTGTCTTTGATTTTTTTCCCGTAATTTTGGAGGGGGGGGGGGGGGGGGGGGGGGGGGGGGGGGGGGGGGGGGGGGGGGGGGGGGGGGGGGGGGGGGGGGGGGGGGGGGGGGGGGGGGGGGGGGGGGGGGGTCTGGCCTAATTCCAATAATTCTTTTTTTTTCTTTTTCCATAAAAATTACGGCAAAATCACAAGGGTAAACAGGTTTGTGTACCCATGGACAATATGTGGATTGAGATTTTTGTTATATGTGATGTGCAGTATAGCAAGAGGTTGCATTCCCTACATGTATGTGTGCACAATGATGACCTTGTGCTCCATATCCGCGTTTGGTGGAAATGAGGTCTGCCACATAAAAACCATGATGAATACTCAGACAGCAACATCACTGTAATGTACATGCTTGTGGGAGCCACCTTTCCACACCAGAACCTGGTCATGAACTGACACAAGCAATGCGTCAATGTGTGATAGTGTAAATGATAGGACTAGTTACTACGTTGTATCGAATATGACAGGACTGAGGGTCGTTGACATACACGACAGCCCAGGTGCACCTTACGGCACTCATACGACCATAAAAGATCTTTTAAAGTCTTGCAGTATGTGGTGAGTTTGAAATGATGCACAGGCATGATTTTCATCTGTCAAGTTAATTTTTCAGCTACCTTCACAAAATTTTGACTTTGTCAGTAAAGCGTGGCCCTACATATATATCAAAAGCTATTTTGGTCACTGAACAAGGTAAAGAAAAATAAAGAAACAAACCCAAAACAAAACCGTGGCAAGCCTTTGCTTGTTGAGTAAAAGTATGGATCAATATAGACCCACAACGTGTGGCAAGGCTTCAGTCCTTTGAAAAAGTGTGGGTCTAGGGGACCCATGATGTATACAAAAAAGTGTGGGTCCCTCGAGACCCATGATGCATGGCAACATTTTTAGGTGGAATAAGGTGAAGGTTAAAGGAGGCAAGGCTTTGTTGGGAGATATATCTGGTGTTTAGACAAAGAGAAATATGTTTCAGAAAAGAAAAACTCCAGAGGGAGCTTGTGTTTATGGGGAAGTTTGACTGTAACCATTTGTCATCACTTTGTGGGAAACTGACAAGATTAGGACGAGTGTGTGCGCACGCGCGCGTGAGCATGTTAAAGACTTTATGGTATGAGATTTATGAATGTAGATTTGTGGAGAGGTATATTTAAATGCTGCTTCCATGGTATGCATATATTAGGAGATGTTGATCCAATCTCTTTTTTTTAATCTTTTTTTTACAGAAACATTTATGGCACGAACTGACGCACGCATGCTGGAATACTTGTTTCATGGCTGCATCTGTGGCGTTTGTTGACCATGATTTTTATACAACAAAGTCTTACTTTTTTTGTCGTATCTTTTTATATTCTCAAGCACTCTATACATGTTTAAATCAATCCTGGTGCCCAGCTGAGCTGACCATGTTCTAGACGTAATATGCAGCTGTGAGCAGGATTCAAGCAGTCTCTGTTCAAGCATCAGTCTTGCACTTGGTGCATCCATCCAGTGCACATATTACTGTAGGTTTCACTTTTAAACACGCTCAGGTGCAGTCACTTTTTCATGCACTAGATACATCTAGAATGCAACGTTAGCTTGAATTCTTTGAAATTAATGTTTTATAATTGTAAGTACCTTTCGTATGGACGAAATAGACCTTTTTTCCTGGTAAAAAAAAAATGGGGTTGCCCTACATTTCAGAAGTTGTAGTGAAAAAAAAAAAGTGGAATCCTCCTACTTTACTCCATTCTATATTTTCTTTGCTCAGAACACACGCACACACATACACACGTTTATGTTGTGAAGTTTGTGAAACACAGGAACACTCTTACGATCAGGTGACTGCAGGGGAAATTTAAGCATAATTCCTTTTTCCCTGCTGTTGTTTTCAGGTGCAGTTTCTGGCCGAAGGACAAGGAGAGGCTTATCTCCAAAGACAATCACAATACAGATAATCCATGCGTGGTGCTGGATGGTGTGACGGATGGGAATTAAGGGATTCCTTCCCCTTGACAGAAAGGTCGGGCGAGAGTTGCGTGAATGGGCTTCAGAGCATGCAAGAGTTGTGTGAATGGGTTTTAGAGCAGGCAAGAGTTGTGTAATGTGCTTTAGAGCAGGCAAGAGTTGTGTGAATGGGCTTTAGAGCAGGCAAGAGTTGTGTGAATGGGCTTTAGAGCCGGCAAGAGTTGTGTGAATGGGCTTTAGAGCAGGCAAGAGTTGTTGAATGGGCTTATGAGCAGGCAAGTGTATGTTGCATGAATGTGCTTTAGAGCAGGCAAGAGTTGTGTGAATGGGCTTTAGAGCAGGCAAGAGTTGTGTGAATGGGCTTTAGAGCAGGCAAGAGTTGTGTGACATGTTGTATTCCTTCTGGAGCTGGGAAGGAAGTGTGTACAGGAAGTGTTCACAGGAAGTAATCAACAGCCTAGTGTCTTTTGACCACATTACACGAATCTTCCCTACCAATGCAGCACCTACACTGAAAATGTGTTCTGGGCACCACCAAATGCTAGTGAGCTATGTACGATATTTTTTGGTCAGCTGCTGCCTGGAGGTTCTTGGATGCACCAAGTTATCATTACTTGTTTTTTTCTCCCCAATGAAAATAATGATGTTGAGGGAAAATCTGTTCAGCCCACTTCTCCCTCTGAAATAATCGTGCTGAAGTGGTTAACCTGGACTGATACGTTCAGCTAAAAGGTAATCGATGGTCTGGCTCCAGAAACGATGAAAACGATGAATTGTACTTTTCCCAACCTCACGGCTGCTAGTGTATGTTTGGATACTTTTGTCCATAACATGACACTAAAAACAAGCTTTTAACATTGTTAATATATTACTGTCAAGAACCATTGAAAAAGGCAAGGTTTCTAACAAATTCAATAGAAATCACACACACACACACACACACTCTCTCTCTCTCTCTCTCACTTGCATGTTTTAAAAGCACTTACACATGTAACCATACATGTGAATAAGACTATAGGTTTCTGAATTCTGGATTCGACATTAGAAACGTAGTTATAGACTCCACGCCAGACTCCATACCAGAATCCACCTAAGCTGTATGGATTACCTAAGATACACAAGGATGCCCTCCTCCGCCCCATAGTGTCCAGCTGTGGCAGTGTCATGTACAATGCCTCCAAATTCCTGACACACATACTGGGACCTTCAGTTGGGCAGACTGAGCACCACATAGTCAACAGCACAGATTTTGTACAGAAGATGGAAAACCAGCAACTGGCTCCAGGGGAGAAACTTGTCTCCTATGATGTTTGTGCACTTTTCACTAGCATCCCTGTACTCAAGGCTCTCCAAGTCATTCGAGGGAAGATTGAGGATGACTACCACCTTCGTCAGCAGTGTGTGAACTCCCTACAGAACAGGTGCTAGAACTGTTGAAACTGTGCCTCACTAGCACCTATTTTTCGTTCAACCATGAGTTCTACCAGCAGAAACAAGGAGCTGCCATGGGTTCGCCAGTATCTCCAGTGGTAGCCAACCTGTACATGGAACATTTTGAAAAAGTAGCCCTTGAGACCGCTGCCAACCCTCCCAGCATGTGGTACTGCTATGTGGATGACACCATGACCCGCATACAGGAGACGGAGGTTGACAGCTTCACCACTCACCTGAATTCCATTGACGACCGTATCCAATTCACTTCAGAAACTGAAGCAGAAGGGAAGATCCCGTTCCTGGACACACTCATCACCTGAACCCATGACGACAGGCTGACCCATGTCAAAGACAAAACGGACCCCCTCAAGCAGTGTGGTGTAGTGTACCAGGTAGGGTGTCAAGACTGTACCCATACCTACATTGGCGAGACAGCAAGACCACTCACCACCCGTCTACAGGAACACCAAACCGATCTACTTTGCCATACATGAACATCTACAAGCCACAGGCCACAGTTTCAGCCCCAAGAAACCAAGATCTATCTACAGAGCCTTCCTCACAAAAAGAAAAGTTAAAGAAGCCATCGAAATTAAGACCAGACGCCCCAGCCTGAACAGAGATCAAGGCTTTGAACTTCCCCCCATCTACAATCAGATCCTGACAACCGTTCACCCCACACAACAGTCGTCCCACCAGGCCTCGCTGCCACAACAGCAACAGTGAGCTGAAGAAGACAGGGCGCAATGAATGTCACTCTGGGGGGCTGGAATAGCTTAGTGATAGAGCGTCTGACTCATAATCTTGGAGTTGCGGGTTCGAATCTCCGCCAGGCCGTTTCGGTACAGGGGGATTTTTCCCCTATGAGTTAACATTGTTCTGACTCCATGTCCCATACAGTCCTTCAAATGAGACTATAAACCGAGTTTCTGTGTGTGAACGCACGCATTACATCTTGCACACATGTAAAATCCCATCACCAACTTTCGGAAGAGAAGGCCAGTTTGGCCGTTGGTATGGACGACACGTTACACATAGCATGCACCTTCCCCGAAGATAAGAGTATGGCTGCCTTAATGGCTGGATAAAAAATGGTCATACACACAAAAACTCCACTCCCTTTGTTGGATAGATGGGATTAATCCTTGCCTGTCTATACAGAGAGTGTCTGCAGGAGTATCAGCCTGTGTAGGCCCCCCCCCCCCCAAAAAAAAAAAAAAATTGTCACTCTGACCTGTTGAGACCATAGTACAGGAAAGTAAAATTTTAGTCCAGTGACATGCAAAGCGTTAGATTGTCTTGAGACAGCAGTGGTCAACGCTGGTCAAAATGAGGGGTCAGTGTTGAAAACGATGTGCCCGTTTCAAATTAGTCGCGACATTTCACTGGGGTAAAGTCAGTGCTGATGGGCTATGTCACTCACAACAGCCTTTCAAAACAGATACAATGAGCTGCCACTGAAAAGATTTCCTAGTTTTGTAACTGTGCCTTCTGAGAGTGTGTGACTCTGACAGTGAACCATCACGGCGGTCTGAGGGCAGTTGATTGATTTGTGTGCACCTGATGAAAGTACTATGCATCAGGTAATTTTTTGTTTTTCATTGATGGCACAGGTGCACTACCAGCTGGAAGCTCTGGGAATGCCTCCACTTCACTGCCTCCAGAAGTACCAATGTTCCAGTCTAGAACATTCAGCTAAGAAGTAGACGGAAGACGGAAGAGCTTGAAATCATTCTTATAATCTTCCTGGTGCCTTAACATCCATTATTTTGCATTTAAGATGGTCACAGTTAGCTTAAGCATATTGCCCTGTGAGAATTTTAAGCCAAAGAAACTGATAGATGTTGTTCGCATTTTTATGCCTCATTCACTTCCAGTGCTTTTCATTTTCTGAAAGTTTTCAGGATAAATGTAAAGATTTGCAGAAAAATGCTAAAAGAAAAAAAAAAGAAGAAAAAGGATTCAATGATGTGTTCACCAATATTGTGAGACTGTCTTTGCATTTGGCAAAGATCGTAAATGTCTACAATAGTAGAATGAATCTCATCTCTCAAAAAAAACAAAAAACAAAACAAAAAACCCCATAAAAATTGCCAGCAAGGATCAACTTTATCTCCTGAAAACAACAACAACAACAAAGCCCCAAACCAGACGCACCCACCAGCACTGTGCAATTTGGCTACAGGAGAGCAATCAAAGAGTTAGCTCAGTTGTCACCTTTTGTTGCTGTTTTTTAAGATAGAAATGAATGTCAGCAGAAACATTGTTTGAATCTTTTGTTGCTGGAGGAAAATCCTGTTGTTCTTGATATTGTGTAATCCTGAGATGAAACGCAGAGATTACATAGAATACACCACAGTACATAGTGCTTTTATCAAATTATGTTAGTGTTCTTTTTTTTTTGTGTTTATCTTTTTGTGTTAAATGATGTGTAAAGTGTGTCGAATGTGCATGGGAGTGAATGACTGTCAATAGTTGTGGAAAGTACAGTTTGGCTATTTGTTTTATTTTTTCAAAGCACCTTAAAAAAAACAACAAGAAACAAAACCCACCAAAAACAACAACAAAACAAAAGAAAAATCTTCTTTGTATTAATTAATTCAGATACCTGCACAACCTTCATCCAAAATGAGGAAAGAGAGGCTACTCTTGCGATCCGATGAAGCACTAGGAAAATGGGTTGCACAGATTTTGGTTTGACCTGCTCACAAAGGCTAGTCACATAAATATGAAGATATACATGGCTTAAGTGAAAGCAATCAAATTAAAACCCCACAGAATGGTTATCACATTTTACTGGCAATAGTCAATACTTGTCTATTGAAGTGGGGGGGGAGAGGGGTGTGTGTGTGTGTGTCTGAATCAGGAAGGGATAGGATCCGGAGGGAAGGTGGGAGGATGTCGGATCGATGGGAGAAGACTGGCTACCTAATTTTCAGCTTCCCCAGTCCCTCTGTCTGCATGTTACTGTCTGCAACACAGCATCTGTTATGACTTTGCAGGTTTGGCAAGCGAGCTGTGGGTTTTTGTGGTATTGTGCACTACTGTCATGTTCATTATCAAAATATGAAACTGTCAGTGTCATGAAAAGTTTGTCTTCTAGTGTTTCTCGTCTGTCTTCCAATGTTTAACAACTTTACAGTTTGTTGTCACAACAGTACAGTCTAGTCCATACACACACATGTGTATACTACTTTTTCTCCTCTTGAAAATATTTGCAAAGTCATTGTTTTGATGACAGGATTGTGTTCGTTTTCCAAGGCTGTACATTTGTTTAGCATATGTTGACCCACAATTTTCTCATTCAAATAGGCCAAAGATGCTCCTCACAGATGTCAGCAGAAATGCCTGATCCACACATGAACCAATGCTATAGTCAAGACATGAACCCTGTGTTGTGGTCAGACTTCAAGTCTCTCTTTACCTTCACTGAATTGGCATTTTGCAAAGAAGCGGATTCAACCAGACGAGCGTGAGTTTTAGCAAGAGTTGTCACTCTTTGATCAAAGCATGCAATCCTAAATGACAAGCTCCTAACAAAGATTTGTCGTCGATGTAAGTTTCATGGAAGAAAGATTTCAAGCAAGTTAGCATATTTTCAGAAAATCTGTTTTAAAATGAGTTGTTTGTATGTGTTTTTTGTTTTGTTTTGTTTTTTTCAAAATTTGAATATCTATGTTGAGAGTGACCGACTAAGGTGACAGCACCGATACAGGCCTTTGTGGTCGGCTGGGCTACAAACACGAACTGAACTCTGTGAGAAGTGTGCATGTGTGTCTGCCTGAGTACATGCTTGTGTCCAAATATAAACATGGCATTCTATCAGTCTCTCTCTCTTTGTGTGTGTGTGTGTGTGTGTGTGTGTAACTTCACTTGCATTTGAAATCTAGGCTGCTCTCCCTTGCATATTTACTTGCAGAATTTCGACAGGGGTAACTTGCTTGATGCAATGTTTTTTTTTTACCTGCATAAAAAGTACATTCTGCGCATGAGACTCATGTTTTCTGGGAGTCAGATCATCTCTTAAAGTCTTCTGGAAAAGAGGAAATTAAAATTAAAAAACAAACAAAAACAATAAAAAAAAACAAACAAACAAAAATCAACGACAAGGTGAGTGTGTTTCTGCACGACCATCTACCCACCTTTTTCACCTTAGCTGGTCCAAAGGAACAACAACATTATTTCCTGAACTGATTAATGTTCATTTGTTGAGAAGGTAATTTCACAGTCATCTTGCAGGCATTTCTCTCAGGCTAGAAATATAGTGGCACGCACTTCTAGAAGTGCGCCGCGATAAAAGACGGATAAAGACGTGCCCTCCTCTTTATTTCCTATCGCAACGCATAGTGCCACAACTAGACGCTCGGACGGAAATGGAAGTACGGACATACCACACTTCTTCAGGCAGGAAGGATGGGCCCGCCTTGCTATCGAAGCGTTCCGTTCATGCCCGCCGGGAGGAGAGGTGGAGGGGGGAGGGAGGAGACAGCGCACAGCAAGCCAGTCTGCGTTATCACCTGGTGAGGTCATTTCCTGCCAAGATGGACGACGAAAGACTGGTCGTTGCTGTCCGCTCCAGAGATTTAATTTTCAACAAAGCCAACAAAGATCACAGTAATCGCGAAAAACTTCAACAGGCATGGGAAAACATTGCTTCCGAGGTTGGACAAGAAGGTAAGTTTCATGATTACTCTCTCTCTGTCTCTCTCTCTCTCTCACATGTATACACACTACAGAACCCGCATACCCACACCCACATAGAAAAAAAAAAAAAGACAGTGTGTGTGACCGATTACTATTTATTTTGCAAAAATAGGAAAGTTGAACTCTTCTGCGCGTATGTCGCTTGTTCGTAGGCATGAAATGAGCAAGCATGTGCATAGCAGAGTGTGTATGTGTGTGTGTGTGCTCGTGTATGTGTGTGTGTGTGTATGTGTATGTATGTGTGTGTGTGTGTGTGTGTGTGTGTGTGTGTGTGTAGGCTATATGTGCGTATCTGTCTGTGTGTGTGTGTGTGTGTGTGTGTGTGTGTGTGTTGGCTATGTGTGCGTGTATCTGTCTGTGTGTCTGTCAGTGTGTGTGTGTGTGTGTGTGTGACTGTGTGTGTAAACCTATACGTGTGCAAATGTTTTGGTATATGTGTTGTGTGTTTGAGTGATTAGGTGTCAATTTGTGAGCGCATGTCTAATGCACTGATACTGACTGACATAGATGTTGATTATTGTCATTGTTTTGATTTTGCACTGACACAGAACAATTTCGTTTTCATTCAGCATCAACATACTCTCTCATGTCTTCTTCATTATCAGCTGAGCAAGTCATTCTGCCAGGAGAGACTTCCTGCTGGAGACACAAAGTACGACATGAACGCATCGCGCACTGAGATAGCATCTTTGGCTGGTCTGGCATTGGCTGTTGGGAAATCTTCCCATTCCCCCTCATTGTCTGTCAACGGTGGGCTTTGGCACTGCGAACCCCCTTCTTGAACGTAATTGTGAAGAACGCAGACAGCTTTCACAATGTCTGTTGCAAATTCTGGGTCCACTTTCATTGGCTTTCTCAAGACACGCCACATGCTGGAAGCAATACCAAATGAACATTCGACTTGTCTCCGTGCCCTTGAGAGTCTGTAATTGAAGATGCGTCTTTCATTGTTTAGTTGCCGTCTTGGAAATGGTCGCATCACATTTCGCGTCAGTGCAAAAGCTTCATCACTGACAAATACATGCGGAAGTTCAATGTCCGTGTTCGGAATCTTGTCTGGTTGTGGAAGACCGAGCGTCTCTTTTTGTAACAATTTGTAAAAAAGAGGTGTCTGTAAAATGCCACTGTCACTACAACTTCCATGACTACCAACGTCTACCACCAGAAATGTTCCATCTGCGTCCACCACTGCCAAAAGAACAATGGAGAAGTGGTGTTTGTAATTGTAGTACAGGGAGCCTGAGTGCGGCGGAGCTTTGACCTGCACGTGTTTACCATCAATTGCTCCAACGCACAGAGGAAAATTCCATTTTTGAAAGAAAGTCTCTGCTGATTTCCTCCAAATGGTCTCATCTGGAACTGGCATGTATAAGGGTTGTAGGTTGCTCCACAGAAGTTGCACTCCTTCCCTGATAATCTTGCGGACTGTAGTAAAGCCAAGGCGGAATTGAAAGGCCAAGGATCGGAATGAATTTCCAGTCGCAAGGAACCTGAAATCATAAAAAAGGTGGAAAGATAATGCATGCTTGACACGTAAGTTAAGTGTGACATAATTTAGAACTAAATATTCTGCTAAAAAAAATCTTACGGATATCCATCCACGCTTTTATTTTAACCTATCCTTTGTTCTTGTTTTTCAGTAACAGCAGTCGCCTGCAAAACCAGATGGACCAGTCTCCGTGACTACTTCATGAAGAAACACAAGGAGATGAAGCAAACTACATCTGGACAAGGTGCCACTAACAAAAAGAAATGGCATCTCTATGACTTCATGCTATTTCTGCTTCCTTCTTGTTCCACAGGAGCAAG
This sequence comes from Conus betulinus, assembly GCA_016801955.1. Classification (NCBI taxonomy): domain Eukaryota; kingdom Metazoa; phylum Mollusca; class Gastropoda; order Neogastropoda; family Conidae; genus Conus; species Conus betulinus. The sequence continues at coordinate 55,683 of JADBJO010001883.1, forward strand.
CAGCAGCAACTTGCAAGTTGATACAGAGAGCACCGATCTTCACTCTGATGATGAGACCGAACAGCCTTCATCAGCAAATCCTGCCAGTCCTGCTTCTTTGCAGTCTCAGGAGAGTATGTCCTCAGCTGTCAGCTGCACACAGCACCGTCGTAAGAGAAAAGCTACGACCCCTCAACCCTCTGATCTTGACCTGGAAATCTTGAAAGCTTTCAAGACACCAGTACAGGAGCCACAGGAAATTGATGAGAACGAACACTTCTTCAGAAGCCTGCTCCCTACTCTGAAGACTCTGGATAGACTGCAAACATTGCGTTTCCGCATGGATGTCCAGCGGCTGCTGCTAAGTTACGTGGAAACAGCTCCTAGCAGGACAACAACGACCACGCCATCTCCAGTGAACCTTCCACATGCAAGTTCATCTGGCCGTTCCAGCGTGCAGATGGGACAAGCCTCAACCAGTACATACCAGCGTTATGGAACTCCACAGAGGAGCGCTTCCAATGTCGAGCACGGAATTGACCCATCATTTTCCCAATCTTTTTTTCAAGATGACACATATTTCACACAGGGATCTGAATATTAAACATTGACAAACACACACACGTACAAACACACACATGCGTGTACACACACACACACACACACACACACACACACACACACGTACACACCAAACACACACACACATGCGTGCGCGCTCACACACACACACACACACACACACACACACACACACACACACACTTTGGTCCTGTATATCTCAATGAGTTTTTCGTTCCATATTCACTTAGATATCTATAGTCATTTCTTTTGATTTTGTACGGATTTTTGTTCCATTACAACTTCCTTGTTTACCTTTTGCATCTTGTTTATAAATCTGTATTGATGTGTGTGCGTGCGTGTGTGTAGATTTTGTGTGTTTGTGTGCGTGCGTTTGCGTGTTTGTGTTTGTGCATGTGTGCGTGTGTGTGTGTGTGTGCGCACGCATGTGTGTGTTGTGTTGTGTGTGTGTGTGTGTGTGTGTGTGTGTGTGTGTGTGTGTGTGTGTGTGTGTGAGTCTCTTTGTGAATGGGGGTGGGTAGGTGGTTGCCTGCATTTGTGTAATTGTATTGTGTATGTTTGACTGTGCGATAAACAGAGAGTGGAGGAGGAGGAAAAGACATGAGACATTGCTCTCAAGCTAAAAAAAAAACACAAACAAACAAAAACAAAAAAACAAACAAACAAAAAAAAAAACAAAAAAAAAAAAAAACACACACAGAGATAAAGTCAGAACTTACCTCAGTACCAACAGCAAGCGCGCTCATCAGCCGAAATTGGTTGTGTGATGAAATTAGTGCAATTCTTCTCCAAGCCTGCAGCACACAAATCTAGCAACGCTCCGTACTTCTCAGGCGTCATTCTCACATAATTCAAGAATTTTCCTTCATCTTTGAGCAAGTCCGGTTTCAAGTGGTAGTATGCTCCATGTACTTTTCTAGATCGGTTTATGGGATGCACTCCAAATCTCCGAAAAAACGCTGTCTTTTCTGTCTCTTCTTCTCCACCACCACCACAACAACAAAAGTCTCTGCCGCCTGATCAGCGCCATTTTTATGCAAAGACGTGGGGAGACGTGCGGACCCAATATAATCACCCCTTCCGACCTCGCGGCTTGTCCGTTCGCGGCGCACGGCTGTCGTACGGACCACTATATTTCTAGCCTAACACCACTCGGTATCTCCTAGGCACTTCTTTCCATTTCACTTTTATAGTAATCAAAACTGAGGCACTACTGATATTTAAAAAAAGTGACACAAAAACAATCTCTGCATCAGACAGAATATGAACATGCCAAACCTCTTTCAGAACAGAAAAACACATCTCATTCCTTCCCCTGACACCCCCCCCCCCCCCCTCCCAATCTGCCTGATCAGAATGTGAAAACATAACTGAACTTTTCCTGGTATAGCCCAGCCAGCCATGCAGTGCCTTTTCAGAACTGTCAACATGTAGGGGAAAAACACTGTCCCCCCCAACAAGGCAAGGTCTGAAACGTGAGATTTATTTCCTAGAGAGCATGCAGATCTTTGGCACTGAAAAGCAAAATAATGCATAAAGACAAGAGAAGAAAAAAAAATGAGAGGAAAAAATCTGCACAATATCAAACTGAGCTGGTGCTGACAAAGATGGTTGGGTCGTAACACCCAGAGGGCCATAAGAACTTATAGTTTGTAAAAGAGAAAAATACTGTGAAAAAAACTCACCAGCAGCATATGTTGTTTCAAAAATTAAACACTTTATATACCTTTGTCACAAAAACAACCACATGTTCTTCCCGACCAAGACGATATAACAAGTCCTTTTTTCTTTGAATTTTGACTTGTGGATATTCTACTTTGTATATTCACAAAGTACCAAAGCGCCTCATACATAGTTGAATTACTTCTTGCACCCAGTTGTATTAGCTAACTTGAATATATAGCCTGCAAACATGCCCGTTAAGGTCTGTGTCAATACAGCAAGTGCATCCAGTTTTGTACGATAATCCAACACACAACACATGTACCCAGCTATTGTCACACTCACATTTCTGGTATATTGGGCAGCTGACTGCGATCTGCAGTTCTGTATGCAGTTTCAGGCATCTGATGTTCCAAAGTGACTACGTCATGGCAGAAACTGATTTTTCACTTATAAAAAAAAACATTTGATGCACCCCACATTCCCAAACACCTTGTACTCAAAATATGATGGTGTTTGAAAAGTGGCTTTACCATGACAAGTTATTTTCAGATTGTCTACAGTCCAAAGTGTTAGTCTTAGCATTTTGTCACTTCTGCTGCTCGTATAGTCTGTGAACATCAATGTCTTCATAGACACCAATTAAAACTTTCATCAGGTTGTCTTGGATCATCTCAACTTGCTCCTGGGGACAGTAGTCGTCAATGCTTGATCTGCAAAACGTGTCAGGTAAGGAGGATCAGGAGGCATTTTAATTGAAAATGATTACCTTCAGTTATATAGGACTCTGCAGTAAACATGCTGACAAATTATCCTCATAGTGCTTTAAAAATAAAGACTCCCTGATCTCATACAAATGACACATGAAACGAGCACAAAGTGGAAATTATATGACAATTAATGATAAATCCATTCTTTAAAGTAGAAACACAGCTTAGATAAGGTTATGTTTGTGAGCTCTAAACAGATTCCCCAAGATTTTCACTATCAGAACTGTACAAACTCCCTGTGCAAGGGAAATGGTCAGTCACATGTCTACACACACCAACAAGAAAGCAGATGTTTGTGCCAAGTTAGAGCACCAAGATGGGTATTGCATGGTATTGTGTGACTTCATCATCACAACTGATTTGTCTCTGTGAAATCAGGCCTGATCGCCACAGGGAGAGCAGTCCCCTTGGCACAAGTTCAACCATTTGCCATTTGGGGGGGGGGGGGGGGGGGGGGGGGGGTCTCACCCCCTTCCAATTCACCTTTCTGTTCAAAAGTGTTTTTGTTTCACTATGAAGTGGGAACCTTCCTATAGAATTCTGCTCAAGACAACTTGTTGCTGTTGATTTCTTCACATGTATGCAGCAGACAGGACTATGCCAGGCCTGCACACACTGGTCTGGAATGCTGGGTGACTGAATAATGCACTTATCTCCAAAGCAGGATGATACAGGGTCCATGGGTCGAACCTCCCATGGGAGGGGTCTCCCCCATCCCCACTCACCCCTCACTCTCCATTCATTGTGGTAATGAAAGCACTAGTTGTTTTTCCATTCTTTGACCCCAACTGGATGATGGAACAAACATGCTGCTTACACACAGTGCACATCAAAGGACTCAGGCCATGGGAAGTTGTCCATGGTTGGCAAAAGCCCACAGGAAAATCAGTTCTGACTGAGGAACAAAGACATCAAACAGCCGGCACAGTGTTACAGCAATGCATTCGCCAGGAAGACAGCAGCCCAAATTTCCACATATTTTTTGTTCTTTCTTAGTACATGTCTCATTTCATGAGCCCCTCCCTCCTCTCCTCAGTGAAGTCATTCCGTCTGAGGAGGCAGAGGGTCTGGATAGGACACATCTGTTGGAAGCCAGCATCCAACACCACCCTTCAGGAAACCAGAGACAACGGGTGAAGAGACACTGAAGGCAGTGAAGCAGAAGTGAAGAGTAAAGGATCCAACTGGAGAGAGGCAAAAAGGGACAGCCAAGAGTTGAGAACACAGGAGAAATTGTCAGCGATGGCCTGTGTTCCGCAGGGATCAAAGTAAGTGACATTATTCTCTTGCCACTGAAGTGAGAAGCCTCCACACACACACACCAAATTCGTTCTGTCACATTCTCACCGCCAGCAGTCGACAGGGATAATGCAACCCACATGAAGCTGTTGTGAGGCATCTAACCAGAGGACATACTGCTCTTGTCGCTGAGGGTGAAAGCAGGTGTCACAGGAAAGTTTACACCACTCGATATAACGCAATGCCTGTTCTCACCTGGCAATGGTAACAATGATGGGTGGGGGCAGAGAGCGGAGGACCTCGGCGGTGGCATCCATCAGCTGTCTGATCTGGCCGGAAGAGCTCACATGGTGCGGCAAGGCGGTGCCATCAAACGTGCACCCTGCCCTGTACAGCATCTCAAAGTCGACGGGCGGATGGTCTGAGGCTGTCCCAGGGAGAAGCTCCAGGAATTTCTCCAGCACCATCTGCCTGTACAGGTTGTGAAAACACGACTGAACTTTTCCTGGTATAGCCCAGCCAGCCATGCAGTGCCTTTCAGAACTGTCAACATGTAGGGGAAAAAGACTGTCTCCGAAAAGACAGTATTGACAAACAACAAAAATACATATATTAGTGAATAACATGGTAACTAAATTATTGACATTCTTATTCCAAGGAGAGAGGTGTGGCCAACAGAGACAGCTCTAGTGACAAATATCTACGGCAGTCTACAAGAGCTGGAGAAAAACGGCACAATTCATCACAAGGGCCGGACTGACTATGTAGACCACGGCGTTCACAAAGAAGAAGAAAGAAGATCCTTATCGTGGATAAGACTGAGTAGTGCTGAGAACATTATCCATTCTGCTTAAATCACCCCCAGATTTTCACAAATTCAGTGAAGAACTGACGAAAAAAGTTTAAACAGACAGACACCAGATACTGTTTTATCAGAAAAGCACACACACAAGACATAAAAAAAGTTTCCACATGCTTTCATATTTGTGTTTGGACTGCTTGTTGATAACAATTGTGCAGTATGACCAGTAAATTAGCAATACATGATATAATAGTGCAAAAGATGGGCTTGTCAATGAAACATATAAAAAATAGGCTATCAAACAGATGCAAAGATAGAGTCCACTCAAGACACCTTTCAAATATTCGTCGGTACAGGTGAGTACCGGAATGGAAATTCATGCAGCAATTTTACCAAAATTAAGCGCAAAACTGGTTTTTGCGATGACACACCATCTACTGCTAGTTTACTGGTCATATTGCATATCTCAGTCAACAACTGCTCCATAAACAAATATGCAGGTGTGTAGGAACATTCTGATACCTAAATGTATGCTCTTCTAAGAAAAGGGTATCTTCTGGTGACTGTCTATCTCTAAGACCAAAGTAACCTAGCAGTTTTCACTGGGTGACATTTTCTTAGCTGAGTGAAGACACAGAGAGCAAAATGTCTCCCCAGCCCTACACACTTAATTTTTCAGCACTTCTCTCTCTATGTTTTACTTGGCACACTTTTGATACAACAGTATTGCTGAAAAAAAAGGAATGATTTTATAGCAAAACAGATTCTGGAACTGAACAGATAACTGTTAACTGCATTTGTCATGTAATGTAACTGTAACTGCATTTGTCATGTGATGTAACTGTAACTGCATTTGTCATGTAATGTAACTTTTCAATCGATGGCTGCACAGAGGTGCCCACAGTATCATTTATAACAATGAAAACAGTTCTTTCAGACTTCCAGGAAAAAAAAAAAAAAGCTCTTTCTCCTTGATTAGCATAAAACAAAACAAAGACAAACAACGTGCGCATTTTCAAGTACTACCATCACTCAGGACTGCAGACTGCAAGAAAAGTCACTTTCTTCTCTTCCTTCCCCCCTCTCCCCAATCTCGGTCCCAATCCCCTTCCACACTATCACTGTTTATCATCTTGTCAGAAGACATGCTCTCTCTCTCTCTCTCTCTCTCTCTCAGCATTCAGTTCCTTGAATTACTATCATTATACCAGAACAGTCACACCTAAATCGTAACACTGCACACAATCAGTATTTACAGTATTACTGATGCCTACTGCCAGCAATAATTGCCAGATTATTTTCTAAAAAAGCAGGAAAGCTTTTCTACATGAAGCAAGTACGGCAAGAATTAAAGTGGATGATGACAGCAATTGTCAACAATTCCAGGAAAGAAATGTCCGACTTAGTCCAGATGTTTACAGAAAGCTTTCAGTTTTTTTTTTTTTTCACAGATAAACACATTTTAAAGTCATGTTTCCATACAACATGTAGAATTTGTATCTTTCCAGTTTCAGTTTCAATATCATCACCGCTCATCTGATCACTTACACAGGGCCGTTTCACACTCATCATTCCACAGAAACACCACAAACAAGTGGGACTCTAAATCCAGATCTACCCAAATGGCCTTTGATTACATGTTTTCTTGCACTTATAAAACTGACCAATGATGACTTTTGGGCTCATTTCAGGATGAACATTTTTAGTTTCGGTTACTCCGTATACAGGAAACCAAAAGCATACCTGATGACACGAGGGGAACACAATCATGATCCTATTGCGGTAGTGTGTGGGGCATGCGGGGGTGCGGGGAAGGGGTTTGTTCATGGGATGGTCACATCTCCCTTCTGATATTCATACAGTAGCTTCTCAATGCACTTCAAAACGATGACCAGATGGTACAGCCTTCTGATGCTGGAGCAGGTGTTAACATTTTAACAACCAATCTCCTACACCCCACTTGTCCATCATTGCTTACCTACTATTACTCCGCAATGTTCCGCGTTAGGAAGGGTTAATCAATTTTTCATACGTATTCTTTTTATTTGGGAAGCCTTGAACAAGAAGACGCCACATTTCACCAGTTGGGACAATTCATTTTATGCAGCAACTATTTGTGTTTGTGTTTAAAAAATGTACAAAGAATTTCAAAATATCTAAACTTACAGTGCACTGACTGACCAATGAAATCACTGACTGACAGTAACAGTGACAGTACAGTTCACATGATTGAGATGTAGCGGCCCCAGGCATACGATTTCATACGACAACTCAGACATTAACCTGGACTGTACAACTTCAGGGCTTACAAGGTCTCAATAACACATAGTGTAGCAGTTTGACATTGTAAGAGTAGCATTGCAAATCTAAGCATAACACTCATACGCGATGCAACACATCAGACTTGATACCACTTTCAGACACCCTTTGCCTAACATGCAACATTTTGGCACGACCTACTTAAAAATCAAAATGGACGTCAAGCAAACCAATTGACAAAGCAGCAACAATCAACAAAGCAGCAAAATCACAATCATGTTTAGCAATTCTTCTGCTTTTTCATCCTGCCCGAACTGAACTTGCCTATTTTTTGACAGAATAAGCCTCCAGTTTATACGTCTACGTTGGCTTAGTTTTGGTTGAGTTGACGTCAAGTCCAGGAGGCCTGTTTTTAAATATATAAGAACATTTCTTTTTTCAGGCATAGCCTTTCGTCAGAAAGTCTGGCAGTGTAAATGAAATTGTAGTTTGTTATGTTGAATGCAAGCATTTTGCAGTTCTGCAACTATGATTGACACTGACCAGTTATAGTGATCACAACATTGGTCACAAACTTCAGCAACATTCAAAGTGACACTACATTCACATCAGCTTTCACCCACTCCTGGAATATTACATAAACTTTGATCAGTTGATGTTAATCTGACCTGCAGTTTTGTGGAGCAATAAAAGCAAACCAACCATTAGTATCCTAGTTTGTCTTGCGCAAAAAAAAGAAAAAAAAATGCAAGTGGCAGTCTTTTGGTCAAAGTAATTTGGTGGAAGTTTTAAGTTTAAACGGAAACAGTGCTGTGAACATGTCAAAGAGCACTGCTTTCAAATCTAATCATGCATGAATCGGGAATAAACCAGGAAAAAAATTTTTCTTTCTTTCTTTTATTTTCTTTTATATATATATATATTTTTTTTTTCTTTGCTTCCAAAGGTAGAGAACTGTTTAGAAGAAATCTTTGTAACTGAGGTTGAATATGAGTAAAAATGGAAAAAAAAGGAGTAGTACTGGTTGGCAAGCATACAAGTACCTGTGAGAGTCCTTGACTTGTGGTACAGAGTCAGGCTGTTGCTGCAGCTGCTGGAAAACGTCGAACAGCTCATCCAGCTGGGACTGGCGTGCTTGACTGAACGCCAGTGTCTCCTGAACCCACAGAACATCTCAGTGAATAACAATGAAGGTTTATACATGTGCCATGTCTGTTGATCCAAATGTACTAAGCAAAAAAAAAAAAAAAAAAAAGGCAAAAAAGGACCCTCTGGAGATTGCAGATCTTCACCAAGCTCAAACAGTGCTGTTTATGTCATTAACCCCTCACCAAAATTTATTGTATGTGTATGATCTCTTGATAAAGCTCTAAAACTACCTACTTTACACCTACTTTATCCTCATTGTCTCACCTACACTTTGGTGGTAGTTGCAGGTTTCTACCTCAATTTGGTACAGTGCAGTGATTCAATTGCGTAACTGTCTCCCCTTACATAACATTAAAGATGTTAATTTGCTTACTGGATCCCTATTGTAGTTCTGATCTGCACTAAACCTCACAGATTCATAGATATCAATGCATCTAAGAAGCTTGACTATTTAAAAAAACAGTAAACAAGTGGGGTAGTTTTTGCTCCCATAAGGAAACCTAACACAGAGTAACTTTTATTCAAGACTGGCACAGCCTTTTAAACTTGAATAAAGTCAGACAAATACAAAGACGAACAATCTAATAGTGGGGGGAAAACAAGCGCAGGCCAACAACTGAATTGTCTTCATAGTAATGACTGGGCAAAACTTTGAACTTAAGGGGGGGGGGGGGGGGGGGGGGGGGGCAGGAGGTTGAAGATGTAAAAACTGGGAACATGAAATTAAGAAAAATATATTACAGATATGAAAACTCTTCACTGGCTGCATAAGGGAACCATCGCAATCCCTTTTAAAGGCAGATATATTTGTATTGCCTGCTCCGAGGAGTTTATTCAAGTTTAAAAGGCTGTGCCAGTCTTGAATAAAAGTTACTCTGTGTTAGGTTTCCTTACGGGAGCAAAAACTACCCCACTTGTTTACTGTTCCCTGCCTCATTTCATTTCCAATTTTATTAAAAAAAAAAAAAAAAATCAATCCATGCATCATTTCTCTTAAAAAAAAAAAGTTGAAAAATGCTCCATCTTGAATACTAAAGTAAAAAAAAAAAAAAAAAAATCCTGAATTCCGCCCCATACACCCCTGCCGATTCCATGGACCCTAACAGGACCAAAATTAAAGGCTTAGATGAGGGGAGGTAATCAAAACTGAGGTCACCATGAGGGCTGGGCATGAAGGGCCACTGAACTTGAGATTTTTTTTCAATGCCTATTGATAAGGATGAGGATGATGAAGATGATGCTGCAGATTTCCATTCAGATCTGAGATAGCATAACAGGGCTGTACTCTGCACTTATTTTCGTAGAGTATCCTAGTGGTATCCAGTCCTGAGAAATACAGACACCTGCAGTGTTGGTTAGGAAATTTGAGTAACACTACCAGAGACACATCCATTTAATGGCTGTAACTCCACTGTGGTCCCCAGTCTTCCCAGCTGAGTTTATAGCAAACTTAGGAGGAGGGACAAATAACGCTCCGATGGGAATTGAATCCATGGCCTCCCAGGCGGGAGTCTACAACACTAACCACTTCACCATGGCAACTGCTGACTACCAAGATTTAATTCCAATGAAAATTAGTACAGGACTAGATTTCAATTATACTCGTCATATCCAGAACTGGGGCCGGAATAGTTCAGTTGGTAGAGTGCTGGACTCATAATCCAAGGTTGCGGGTTCGAATCTCCACTGGGCCGGTTCGGTACAGGGGATTTTTTCCCTCAGAGTTAAGATTAGCTCGGCCTCTATTTCCCATACAGTCTTTCTAATGAGACTATAAACCGAGGTTCCATGTGTGAACACACGCATAACATCTTGCACACAGGTAAAATCCCATCACTAACTTTTGGAAGAGAAGCCCAGTTCAGCTGTTGGTATGGATGACACGTTACACATAGCATGCACCTTCCCCAAAGATGGAGTATGGCTGCCTTAATGGCAGGATAAAAAAACGGGTCATACACACAAAACTCCATACCCTTTGTTGGGTAGATGGGATTAATACTTGTCTGTCCACATAGGGAGTGTCCGCAGGAGTATCAGCCTGCGTATGCAGAAGAAGATATCCAGAACTGAGTATGAAGGCAAAATCAGGGGAGAGAGGCATTCTACATCTGTAGTGGACTGTACCCTTTCTCATGTATCACACATATAGGCGCTACAATGAAATGGGGACAGATCCAAATGCATTGACAGTATAAAATGAAATGGGGAGGGGCCTGCAGTCTAGTGGTTAGGGCGTTTGCATGTAGAGCTTATGGTTGTGAGTTCGAATCACTTACAATGCTGGACATTCATGGCTTTCAAATCCTCTCTGTTCACCCAGCAGTGAATAGATACCGGATTCAGGTCAGGGAATGTTACAGTGACGGAACCTCTAACTGTTCCCTGCCCCCATGGAATTAGGCAATGAGACTTCAAAAACCCCCCCCCCCCCCCCCCTCCCACCCCTCTCCTAACCATGATATAATTTCTTGGTTACAACTGGTTTCCCTATAAGAGATTTGAGGCTTTTATCTCTAAGGGAAGCATGTTGTCCACTGCACAATACCCCTCATATTTATTTTTTTTTACCTTTTTTTTTTCTATTTGCGTAAGATTTTTTTTTTTTTTTTTAACCTGTCTAAGGTGTCTATCCTACAGAATGTTGTTAGTTTTCTTTTTCTCTTCTTCTTTGTTCCTTTTTTTTTGTTTGTTTTAATATGAGCAGTATACATATGCCTCAAAGAGAATTTCTTTTTTCTTTGACAGATTTTTTTTATGCACAAACACATAGCACTATCAGCAATACTGTTTTTTCTTTCTTTCTTCTTTTTTTTTGCAAACAAAAAACAAAACAAGAATTCTTTTTAGAACTTGAGCACATGAAAGAGAGTCAGGCAAGAGAGATTTAGAGAGAGAGATGTACAGAGAGAGAAAGATGTAGAGAGAGAGAGAGACTGACAGAGAGAGAGAGAGAGAGAGAGAGAGAGAGAGAGAGAGTTGCAAGAAAAAGGGAGGCCAGGAAGACATTACAGTCTGCATGGAAGAAACCATCTAAGCCCTGATGCAAAATTTCCCTGTCACACAAAAAAAATGTTTGACAAGACAAAGGATTAAAGTGGAAGTGAAAGTTTGTTGTCAAGGCAACAGCAGTTTCTTTACATTTCCACAAACAGTGGTGTGCATGTGTTCCAGTCTGGCATAGCTTGTGATAGTTCATCTGAATTGTGTGGATTCAACGCTTTTCAGAGTGCAGATGTGTGTGTGTGCTCTACACATTGATTTACGAGTCACTGGAAGAAGTGGCACTCCAATTCCCATTTATGGTCAAGTGAAAGAAGAAGAAGGAAGAAAAAAAAAAAAAACACCTGCTCCATATAAGACTTGAATTAACACTTAAGGTTCTCTTATTTCCTAGGTGAAAATGTAATCCACTAGGTCACCTTGTATGTCTACATATGAGAAACCCTGTGAAGGATGATTTTCATTAACAAGTTCACATCTTTACGTCAAATTGGTAACTTACCTTTTCTGCTTTTTGAACTGGCAACTTGAACTCAAACAATTGCTGAAGTAACGCTGCCTGTTCTGGCGAACAGTCATTTTGAAAAGGATCTTTCGTTGAGAAAAAGTCCAGGTCTACGTCCAGGATGTATGGACGTCCTTCAAGTTTCTCTTTCAACTTCAGCACCCAACTGTCATTCATCAAGGTCGGAGTCCCATTCAACCCTGACTCTTCACACAGAATGCTTTGTTCACTGGATACACCATCTGCAGAAACAACCTCTTTCTTGTCACCACATGACAGGTCTTCCACACCTTCAGATTTCTTCACTTTCGCTGCTGGGGGATTCAGATCTTCACATAATGTGTGAGATGTTTTTTCCTGCACTTCTGCACCTGAGGCTGACTGTGTTCTACGCTGATCAGTGCTCGCAACACTGGCAGGTGGTTTTTCTGTAGTCTGTGATGATCCTGAGATGTGACACAAACTTTGAGCATGTGATTGTTCGGACACAGCCTTTATGCAGCAGTCATCATCAACAGCTGGTGCATTTGCCTGGTGAGCACCACAATCTTTGAAAGGAGAAACGTCTTTTCTCCACTTGCTGGGCGTGATGGTGATCACATATAAAGTCACTTGCTTGGCATTGCTGAGGTGAGATTCTGGAGCGTATAATGCCTCTGTTAAAAAGTACGGGTCATCTAGAGTTATCCTGGAAAAAAAAAAAAAAAAGCTGTGATCATTCACCCAGTCTCTTTGCTCAACCCCCCCCCCCCCCCCCCCCCCCCCCCCCCCCCCCCAACCGAAACCATGATTAATTTCTAGCTCAAACAACGTGTGCTGATTGAGTTCACTTCGATACAACTTTTGAGAAGACCAAATATGTATTGAATAATAACTAAAGTACCATATTTGTGTACTATTTATGGAAGACATGTAAAATGCATGAATGATCTATGTGTATGTAAGAATTATGGAAACACTGACCTTATATGTCTAGTTTCTATTTGGAGAGAAAATAACAACTAAAAAGCTTTTTGTATGTATTATTTTGTTGTGAATATAATTTAGTTCAGACTAACATATTATAAGCCACCTGTATTACAATACTGACATCCACTGTTAGTGTGTCTGTTAGACATTCAAGAATCCAGTGCTTTTTTTTTTTCCCACCTATTAGAATTGTCTTCTACTGGGGTGGAACAGACACATACACTGTGGAAAGAGCATCTAAGAAGCGTCAGTCACCATAATGGTACACACACACACACACACACACACACACACACACACACACAGAGACAAACACACATACACACACACACATATACACACACTCCATGCAGAAAGAGCATATAAAACCCATTAGTCACTATAGCAGCATCAGCAAGACAGCCCATGGGGGACTGAATGGGGATTTATGAGCCAGTCCTGTTCAAGTACACAAACACATATATCTGTATTCAACATTCTTGTTCATGCAAGATTGGTTTTTCAAGTCGGTGCAGAAGAGGAGATAATGTTGTTGAGGGCAAAGAGAGAGAGAAAGGGATACAGTGAGAGCAAGCAAGAGAGAGTGAGAGCAAGCAAGAGAGAGTGAGCAAGCGAGAGAGAGTGAGAGCAAGCGAGAGAGAGAGTGAGAGCAAGCAAGAGAGAGTGAGAGCAAACGAGAGAGAGAGAGAGAGAGTGAGAGCAAGCAAGAGAGAGTGAGAGCAAGCGAGAGAGAGAGAGAGTGAGAGCAACATTCTTTAATGTTATGTGGGAAAAACAAACAAGAAAGAAGAAATAAAAAGAAAAAAATGAGGAAAGAACGTTACTAAAGCGTAACACCATTCTCCACCCCCCCACCCCCCATAATGAAGTACATATCGTCTATGAGCAGTCCTCTGGCTCAAGAATATACACTGCATGAGTACATTATAAATCTTCCACATATTGACATTTGCATGCACTGACACAGCATGTCAATAATAGCACTTTAGTCATAGTTTCTTTTGAAACGCTAACACATAAACAGCAACATTCACTTTGGGAAGGTAAGGAATATGTATGTCGTTGATGATACAGTAGTAACATGCATATGGATAGGCATTGGTAAGATCAATTATACACCAGCCACCGTGGCAAAGTGGTTAGCGTCGCGGACTCCCGGCTGGGAGGTCGTGGGTTTGAATCCCATCAGAAGTCATGTGGGTTTTTCTGCCCCGACCGGCTCCTACCCAGAGTTGAGTTTGCTGCGGGCTCAGTTGGGAAGACTGGGACCACACAGTCGAGTTTCATCCACTTAATGGATGCGTTTCGGAGAGTGTTGCTCAAATTTCCTGACCAACACTGCAGGTGCCTGTATCTCTCGAGCCTGGTTGACGCCAGGATATATTATGAAAGGAAACGTAGAGTACAGCCCTGTCATGTAGTCTCAGACCTAAATGGAAATCCGTAGCATCATCTTAATCATCCTCTCATTCTCATCGATCAGCATAAAAAAAAAAAAGTCTCAAATTCTGTGGCCCTCCATGCCCTGCTCTCATGGTGACCTCAATTTCGATGTCCTCTCCATGTCTGTGGCCTTGGTTTGGTTCCGTCCGGGTCACCGGTATCGGCGAGTCCATGGGGGCTGTTGTTGGACGGACGTGGTGGCGCCCTCCGGAGGGAGAGCTCACTCACGCCAGCTCCGCGACTAAGCAATTATTGTCGTCAGTAGGGGGCTTAGTAGGTGGTGTCCTGCGTATGTTAGATCAGAACAGGCGCCACTGAACACCACTGAAGTGACTCGGCAGCAGTGCAGTGTCTCCTCCGGTGGGTTGCCTCTTGGCGACTTGACACTGACTGCTCCCTGTGGATTGCCGGTGCCCTGTGGTTGTGGACGGGGTGTCGGAATGAGCGGCATGGGTGCTCTGAGGAGGCGCAGAGGTTGGGACAGCAAAAAAAAAAAAAAAAGATCAATTATACTGCAAATCTAGTATGAATACACAAAATATGTAAACCATGTTTGTCTGTAAGATTCTGAAGTTCAACAGCGTTTAAGCTTCAGCGGAAGTGAGTTCCAGAGAAGAGGAGCAGAATGGCAAAGACTTCTTTTAGCTTTTTACATAGATCAATCCTAGGTATGGGAAGCTGGAGTTTATGGAATTTCTAGAGTTCATGCTGAATTGGATTGAACTGCTGGGCAGGCTAATCCACTACAATTTTTCATACAAACATTTCTTCATTGATAACAAGCATATATCCCTCGTGGAGGAACTCAAACTTGAATATAATCTGATTCTGTAAGGTTCGAGAATTTAAGAACTACCTTAAGAGTGTGTTTGTAGATTATGATAAAAGATTTCTTTTGAGATGGCGCTGGCTGTGTCCAATAGTGTTGAACACTTACTGATTGAAGAGAGTATGAACGTATTTAGGAAAAATTTTCTGACATGAAAGTTCAAAAAGTGTATAATCCTGCACTGTTCATATAATTATTTGTGCGGATACTGTTTTGCATTCTGTTTTGCTGAAAGAGAGCAGGCGAGAGAGTGAGAGAGAGACAGAGACAGAGAGAGAGAGAGAGAGAGAGAGAATCATTTCATGATAAGCAAACCAAAACGTACTGTAAACAAATCTAATGAACTTCTGTCACAACTGCCAAAGAAAAGAAAACCACACAAAAATCTGATGCACACTTTGAGCTGTACCCACACAACTTCAATCCCCTTCTACCTCATACAAACCCAATACAGACATACACATGTAGCATGAAGAGTCAAACCCCACAACATCCTCAGTCTCACTCTGATTTAACAAAACAAACAAGCAAACAAACGAATAAACAAAAACAGGTTCATAAACAGTTGATGAAA
Source organism: Conus betulinus (assembly GCA_016801955.1). Taxonomy (NCBI): domain Eukaryota; kingdom Metazoa; phylum Mollusca; class Gastropoda; order Neogastropoda; family Conidae; genus Conus; species Conus betulinus. The sequence goes on from JADBJO010001883.1 coordinate 71,448, forward strand.
TTATTCTTTACCCTGAAAATGACCAAAATTTAGATTCATACTGCATGACTTGCAGTCTGACTCACGAAACAGCACTGAAACAAGTAACTGCAATATAAATGGAAACTACTGACTAAAACTCATAGTTTGCATGAATAAATCATTGCTCAATGGTGTCACCAGTTGTTTGCTTTTAAATTTCCAAATGTATTTGAAGTGCAAAACAAGTGACCATTGCCTCTGTGTACAGGAAACAAAACAGGTGTGTAGTCAGGAAAAAAGGGAGGCACACTGCCTTTGGAAGTGTACAACAACATGTGAATCTACGAAAAACACTACTGATGTAAAGACACAAAGACCCATACACATACACACACGCGCACGCACGCACACGCATGCACACACACACACACACACAACTTTTTTCCCTTCTTTCATCAATCACTGAAAACTCTCCACTGGTTTCACTTCAGCTTCCATGTCTAATGATGGGAGTGACTGAACCATTTATGCTTGATGTTGGAGGAGGAAAGCAAACAACCCCAAGTTGGCAACTGTCACACTCATGCTCACCATCCTCTTAACATTTTCATGCATTAGAGAAGACTGGTGAAGACTGAGTGTGTGGCATTCTCACCTGATTTCCCCAGTTTCCTTGTGTTTACCCACAAAGAAACTCAGTCGGAGATGTCGTTGATTTGATCTGCCCATGGTGGCTTAAGCCAGTAGATCTCACTGAGGTGTCCAGCATATACTAATGGCAGAATCCAGTTCTCTATGCTCAGCTCACTGAAAAATAAAAAAAAAGTTTTCCGATTTGACCCTTTATATGCAATGAATGAAAATAAGAATATTTGTTTACCTAGTGTATATATAGATGTTTGCATAGACACACATTTTGAAAAACATTTATACGCAATGAATGAAAATCAGAATATTTGTTCACCTAGTGTACATATAGATGTTTGCATTGACACACATTTGAAAAACAGCTATAAGAACTACTTTAATTGAAAATTATATGAAGCCTCTAAACAGTCTGCTGGTTAGTGCAGTTCCTGCGACCAGAACAAG
>JADBJO010001883.1:77500-82500 GCA_016801955.1 Conus betulinus
AGTCTGTTACTACCCCCCCCCCCCCCCCCCCCCCCCCTCGCCCCCCATCTGTTATTCCTTCCCTTCTGCCTTCCCTACTCAGGGTATCACTTATTTTTTCCGACCTCAGTGAGCGACGCAGAGTTTGCCTTCAAAATTTGTATTAGATCTAGTAGCGTTTAGCATTTTCCCATCCTAGTGATAACTCCTTTTAGACTACAGCCTATACGCAGCTGTTGTTCCGATCGTCTTCGGCGCGGATCAGAAGTATGCGAAGAAATTTTTTTCTTTCCAATTCGTTTAAGTACCGGAAGTATGCAAAGAATTTTTTTTCTTTCCAATTCGTTTAAGTACCAGAAGCCCGGCTTAGTCCTACGTGTAAGATATTTTCAGTTCAGTAAAACTCTATTTTAGTCGTGTGATGATTGTGCCTGAGCATAATGAAAACTTCAAACTGGCGCGCTTACCCCTGGCTCTCCACAAAAACTGTTTACAACGTGAGTGCTTTCCTTTCCCTCAGCCTCTCATATTAAACTATAATGGGTACACTTTCTAAGGCATAGGCCTGTCTAAGTGAACTATGACAAATGTGGTTATAGGACCGATATTACACATCTAGATATAGGCTAACGAAAGAAACCATGGCTGCAACTTATCTGTTAGCTATCTGAAATGCATGCGTATGAAACGTCATAGACCAGCCCTTTCTAGAAAGAAACACCATACCCATGGTCCCTGGCATAGCATAGACCTCCGCTAAGGTCTAACAGTCCTCCTAATTACCATACAATCCCATCATAATCCGTCACGCATCTCTCGACATATCTCCAAAGCAATCACAGACATAGCTAAATCCTAGCTCGTTATCTCAGGTTCGGTTTGGTTGTACGTTTCTGGCTCAATCCATTGTTACGTGCGGGGACTGAATAAATATTACCACTACCCACTCTACCCTCTAAAAAAAAAAAAAATGTTACTTTGCTCATTGCAGTGGATCTGGATTGTAAGACGAATCTGCACCAAATCCTACATGTTCGTAGATATCAACAGGCTCTATGAAATAACAATGGTTTTGATTTTTGTTTGTTTTCTTTCTTATTTCATCATGATCCATGTTAGAGAAATTTGAATCAACGCCTATCTTGTGCCGAATCGGATGAAGATAAGTGATTGCTCGTTCATTTTTGTTGTCCTGAGTGTTGTGTATCTTGCCTGAAGAAGACCTAAGAGAGGTCGAAACGTGTCGTGTTTTGTCTTGTGATCGTTTGTCTACGTTTTTTGGCGATGCTTTATCAATTACTTTTCAATAATACATGGTAAATCTATTCGCTATTTTTTTTTTTTTCATGAAAGTCCCATTCCTGCCACCTGTATGCAACCAGTAAATTAAAAAAAAAAAAAAAAATGATCGATCATTTTGCACACCTTGGTTTATCCAAACATAACGAAATACAAACTGATGTAATTTACAACGGACATTTCAAACCCAATTTCTTTTGTCTCTCGCATCTAGGTCGAATAACATCATACAGGCTTTCCATTGTAATCTATAATCATTCATTTTCCTTAATTTTAACCAGTATGGAATACAGATCAATATAGAATTAAATAAATAGGATATCTATCGGTATCCCCATATACAAAGTCACTGGGTGTTCGCATTTCAACTCCTAAAAACTTCTTTAAGGCAAAAGTATGCATTTTTTCACAATGGCGAGTTGCAAGATCTAGTCCCCAAAGTTCTGCATCATTCTGAGCAATGGGTTGAACCTGGGAATCAAATAACCCCAGAAACAAATCTAAACAAGTATTCTCCAAAATATACAATTTTCTCATAATGCAGAGCGGGGCTTTATTTGCTTTACTTACCAGGTCATTGTATGCCAATGTGAAAACAGTATACCTAAATATTTATAAGCATTTACGACAGATATGGCAGCGTGGTTATTCGTCCAATTTTCTCTTGCTGTTAAGAAGCCGCCACCTTTTCGAAACAAAATTATATTGCTTTTGCTTAAATTCATTTTCAGTTCAAGACAAAAACTTTTCCGTTGCAGACGGTTTAACTGCGCTTGCAAAAAAAAAACAAAGAAAACCCAAAAACAAACAAAAACAAAGAAAAAAAAAAAAAAACAAAACAAAAAATGCACATGCACCACAACTGGAATTAATGTGACCCAATAGACTTTTTTCGCTGCACGGCCTGTAACTGTTCGCTCACACATTCCTCCCTGTCACTGACGTCACGAGCTTTAAATGTATAGGCACGCTCAGTGTGAGCCACAGAAGCGCTCACAAATGGTTCCACAACTGGTGTCAATTTTTTTTTTTGGGGGGGCGGGGGCTCCTTTGAAATCATATGATGAAGAAACATTATTTACAGAACAATATGTAGAATAAATACCTCCACTAGAAGAGCGGCCATTGTGCTATGTCAGTACCTTCAGCTTGCCCTCTGAGTCAACAGAAGACTTAGTGCCATCTATGATAAGATGGTCCAACATCATAGAGGCTTTTCTGTTTGCTGCTTCTACTTGTTTCAAATAGAGCGAAGTTTCCGTCTGATTCTCCTAACCCTGAAAGAAAAAAGTTTCCCCGATGAAAGTATTAGAACTTTTCAGTTTCCCTGTCGCCCTAAGTGTATCTATCTTGTCCCTGAACAACGTACAGCATCCGATTATCGGAGGATTGGCCTCAGACGATGTAGTCCGTCGAAGTGAATGTACTTAAAAAGCTCCAGCGTATTAGTGAAGCGATCCATGACAGGAGCCTCCAGGTCATCTGCCGACTCCTTGTTTGGTTTGTGGAGCCCGTGGATAATGACGTTGGGCCGTTTGGATGGGCATTCCAGGTCGTCTGTCTTCTTCTCCATCTCTTCAATCCTCTTCTCCAGGCGGTCGTTGCTCTCCCTCGGTGTTACGTTTTCTTCTCGCAGACGGGTGCGCTCTACCCTCATGTTCTTCATTTCCTCGTGCAGCGTGTCCAAACCGTCTTTGAGGCCTCTGATGTCATCCCCCACCGCATCAACCTTCATGTTCCGCTTGTGGAGCATGGACATGACATCATTAGAGCTCTGATATCTGTTCTGGTATGAAACATCCGATGCTGCGTCTCCAACGCCAGCGCGAGGAGAACGTGAGGACTGAGACGCAAGCTGTGTCTGTTTCAAATACATTGCCGCACTGTCACAACAACAAACTTCCCCAGCAGAAACAGAAGAGGAGGACACCGCACAACGCACCGGCAGTCTGGTTTTCAATGTCAGTCCAAAGCTAGGTAATTCTGAACTCGAACGTTTCTTCGTAACAGCATTAGAAACAAAGATAAAACGAGCTCGTATCGCTGTCCGATTGCCAGTGTTTCTGAAGGCATGGCATCTCTCTGTCACAGACGAAGCTACAACAATGCCTGTAACGTTGAGTACTTTCACAGGACGCGATCCAACATGCTGTGCATCCGCTGACATCGACTCCAGCTCCCCTTGAGAGAGAGAGAGAGAGAGAGAGAGAGAGAGAGAGAGAGAGAGAGAGAGAGAGAGAGAGAGAGAGAGAGAGAACACACACACACACACACATGAATAATACATGCACACAAACATACATACACACACACACACACAAGTGCTCGCGCACACACACACATGTACACATACATACACACACTCACATACACATATACTATTTTCCAACCGAAACTTGAAAAAAACTGTCTTATGTTGTCTTCGTTTCAGTAGTTGGTACACTTTTGATTTTCTACTTGTGCGATAAGATCAACAACTCTCTCTCTCTCTCTCTCTCTCTCTCTCTCTCACACACACACACACACACACACACACACACCACACAACACACACACACACACACACACACAATCACGCAAATATACAGCTCTCTCTCTCTCTCTCTCTCTCTCTCTCTCTCTCTCTCTCTCTCTCTATCTCTCTCTCTCTATCTCTCTCTCTCTCTATCTATCTATCGCAGCACAGACACGGCTATAGTTTGAAATAACAACGAAAAATACATTGCTTTTTTTCCGAATTTCACCAGCTCTCAGTATTGTAACCTTTCAAGACGACATGCATGAAAAGACAAACATTCCATGGGACACTTAGTTTTGACAGATTTGGGAAATTAACTCAAGTTTGTTTCATTGTGAACAAGCTCTCAATACTGTTTTTTTTTTTTTTTTTTTTTAAATTCAGGAGTGGAAAGACAAATATCCCATGTGATGCTCAGCTTGACAAATTTGTAAAATATAACTCACGTTTGCTTTATTCTTATCTTAAACCTCATTCAATTGTCTTTCAGTTTTGTTAATTAGGTTGACGTAAACCCGAAAAGAAATGTATATTTATGTTAAATAATACTCATCAGTAAAACAGTAAAAGCACCACTCTAAGGAAATTATACTGAAAAACAAAAAACCAAACGAGCAAAAAAAAAAAAAAAAAAAAAAAAAAAAAGAGATTTTCATTTTACGAACTTCCAAATCTAAAATATCAACAAAATAACGACGAAAGGATAATCTGAGCTACTAATTATTTGCTCTTGAAGTGGTTTTTCCCCCTTGTAATTCATCAATTCCATCGGTACATCGGTACATAAAGAACCACCACCTAACCTTCCATGAATGTTGAGCCGTACAAATTCACGAGAACATGATTTTGATCATACTATTTACTGTGACTGTAATTTAATTAAATAATAACGCAAATTGTAGCACAATGTGATGTGATCCCTAATGCATGCTTACATGAACCTTTACCTCGACGATCAAAGAACACGCAGCTTGAGCTGTTCTTGAGATCAATGAAAGAAAACAAGATCCGTTTTGATTTGTTAAAAAGAGCTTTCAACTGTCTGTTTTCTCCTTGCACATCAAGTCAATGCAATAGGAACGACAATAGCCCCCCCCCCCCCCCCCCCCCCCCCCCCCAAAGCATCACCCTCTTCCCTGTAAATATTCGTCTAAATTAACTCACAAAAAGTAGTGTAGGCCAGACGATTCACTTCGACTCAGAC
>JADBJO010001883.1:87500-90000 GCA_016801955.1 Conus betulinus
GGAGAATGGGGAAGTGCAACGTCGTCGGAGAAAGAGGGAGAGATCGGGGAGGGAAAGGGAAGATGAGGGGGACAAGGAGGGAGGGGCGGCGCAAGGCAAGCTAGGCCCTCATCTGCTAATGCCAGTCTACTTGTAAACTACACACGAACACCATCTACTGAGCATATTTCAAACGTAAGCCGGCATCATCTATCAAGTTTTTAAATATCATTTTCATAACTAAATATCTGCCAGAACAACAAACTCATTATGTCTATAAACAGCACATGAATGCATTCGTCATTTTAAGAGTGATCTGGACTTATTCATTCTTATCAATGATGCACATGATAACGCATTGGAATTTTTAACGGTCCATCCATATCTACACATAACTATGAAAAAAAATTCCCAAAAATTCTATGTCACTGAGATGAAAGAGGCAAAGCACACACGCACACACACGAGAGAAAAAAAACAAAAAAAAAAAAAAACAAAACCCTTTGCCCCGGCAATACCCCCCCCCCCCCATCCGCCATCCATCCACCTAAACCGAACATAAAACAGCTAAACCAATCATTCTGTAATACATACATTATATTCACAGATACATTCATGGCAAACAAATATAAATGCAAAGAATTGTCAGCAACTATTAGTACCATGATTGAGATACACACACACACACACTTGCCCCTCATGAAGGGGTACGTAACTTCTATACATAAATGCATAATTAAACAACATATTTAGTGTCTAATCAAGAAACCAGAACAGAACGGAACTTGAATGCTTTGTAAAGATAAATGGACAGTTGTTTCACAGTTTGTTTATGCTCTGTTGCCATAAGCAATGCAAGTCTAAAATTTATTTGGATTTGCATAAAATTTACTAGGTATATACTGTGTTCTTAAGTCACTCAAAACAGGACAACACATAAGACAAAATGAACATCATCTTCTTTTTCATTTTTTGCAAAGCGGACATTTTAAGTCAGCATTTACTATGTGTTTTGTAACGTAAACGATTTGCGCTATTTTCAGAAATGCCAAATCGAAACCTCGTCAATACATACCTTAAATGTCTATCTAAATTCATCAGTAAATAAATTTTTACCTCAGGCACCTTGCAAAACGTTCTGTAAACACGAAACCTTTCACTATCACTAATATGAGAGTCCCACACTCTTGCCATCTACATAAAATTAACCGTTCTCTGAAAACTTGCAGAAATCTGTCTATCCCCTCAACACCTTGGTTAAGCCATACATATCCAAAACCAAACATATATAGTTTACAACGAACATTTGTAACCCAATTTTTCTTTAGAGAGAGAGAGAGAGAGAGAGAGAGAGAGACCCGGAGTTCATTCTCTCTATCATCCCTCTTCATTTTGTTCTCTGACAGTTCAAGTTCAGCTGCTACTGATCCTCAGTCTGTGAAAATCCTTTACACAAATGATGCACAATTCAGTTCTTGACAAGCATATTGCCAGCACCTTGTCATTTTGCGTGTGGATATGTTTAATCATAATATATACACATATGAATTACATACAAGCGCCCACATACCTAATTCAAATCCTAGCACAGCCACACTAAGTCAACTCACTAATGTTCATAAACAAGGAAAACATACCTACACAGACACGCACACACACTCACATAGACATACACACATACAAGCATGTTCACATACACACACATTCACACTGACACACACACACACACACACGCACACGCACACACACACACACACACACACACACACACACCAATACACACACACACACACACACACACACACACACACACACACACACACGCACACATCCCAATACACACACACACTTTAACATATATGTGCGTGCAGCTTTCAAGCAGTGTCGTTTTGTTGCGATTGAAAAAATGTTGCCATTGAATAAATCTGACCTGGTCTGCTGTGCTGGAAGGTACTCCATCCTCCCCACCGCAAAAGGAGCGAACAGTACGTTGAAGACAGGCATCAGTATGCCTTCGATGAGTCGGTCCTTTGCTGTATACGAATGCACAAATGTGCACATTGCATACACGTTCAATGCACAACGTGCAACCCACACATAGCCGATGACCACCCAACACACAAATACCGCTAACCTGCACTAGGCACACACCCCACCGGGATGTCCACATCCTCACAGTTGAGTTGAAGTGGAATCACTCTGGGCTGCCTGTTCTATGCACAGCCCACACATAGCCGATGAGCGCCAACACACAAGTATCGCCAACCTGCACTTGCACACACCCTGTCTGGTCTGGATATCCGCATCCTCACAGCTGTGTTGAAGTGGCGTCGCTCTGGCTGCCCTGAGCCGTCCCCCCCATCAGCCAGCTGCTGCAGTCGTCGCTGGATGTCAGGTTCTCTGAGAGAGCCGCGGGGGAGGGGGGGAGCCGCAGGGAGGGGAAGAACCACGAGGGGGGGGGGGGGGGGGGGGGGGAGCCAGGGTCGACAAGGAAGGTAGCAGCCATGGTGGTCAGCTCGGG
>JADBJO010001883.1:97500-107500 GCA_016801955.1 Conus betulinus
AAAAAGGTGTCTGAAATAGACACAAAGAAATATACACTAAGTGCGTAAGCAAAAAAAAAAAAAAAAAAAAAAAAAAAAAGCAAGAGATCCTGTATCGTCAATATAACAAGATTTTCATATTAGCAACACAAGACAAAGCTCTGTTTACAGAACTGGAGACATCGTCTTTCGTTTATATCAAGACAAGATTTCCATATTCCCCCCTCCCTCTCGACAAGTTATTGGAGCGCGATAACTTTAACATAAAGGCAAAGGATAACTGTCAATTTCACGTCCAACCGGACTGACAGATTCTAAATCCCCACGTGCAAAAGGTGTGGTCACCGACGGGTTGTGTGTACCAAAGTGGGAAGACTTCGTGTGTTACTGTATCATTTGTATCTATCGCAAATTCTGTCCCAGCGACTTTGATTCGAACGTCTGGTCGGTCAGTTTTTCTATTTCATTTCTCTCAGTGAATCAAGCGCATCAAGACCATTTTTTTACCATTAATAAATAAATGATCATACACCATGCGAACTTGTTTGTCCTCAGCCTTAGCTTTTTTTTCAGGTGTGGGCCTAACTTACGCCTGATGTCACGCACGCATCGAGAGTAGTCCTCCCCAACGAACACGTTTGTTCCCTGTAGTTCTTGCTTTGTTTTTTCAATATTTTATTTTTTTGGCTTGCAAAATCAACACCCAGGCCATAAGTGGGGAATCATCTCTCAGTCCAGTCGGTGTACATGATCAAAATCAACAGTATCAGTCAAATCAAGCTTGTCTGGGATCAAATCCCGGACCAAACCCTCACACTCTTCACTTGTTTCCGCACTCTCTTTCCTCTCCATACCACAGAAAATCAGGGTTATTCATTCTACACCTGCCCTCCAAGTCCTCACATTTTCTTTCAAGGTCCTCTATTCTGGAAGTCAAATTACCGTTCTTTAGTGTTAACAAGTCATTTGTATGTCTCAGATGGTTTACCCCCCCCCCCCCTCCCCTCAGTCCCTTCACAATAGCACGAAGGGCACCATGCTCCTGTCGAAGAAGACACATCTCCTCCTTCACACTGTCCAGCTTGCCCGTTAACGGAGCTCTGCTCATCTTGCAGTTTTGACATCAGGTCGGCCATAGAAGGATCTTCCTTGGACGTGATGGGCAGGAGGAGAGACGGGAGGAGGAGAGAGAGAGAGAGAGAGAGAGAGAGAGGGGGGGGGGGGGGGGCAGGAGGACAGACGGGTCTGTGTTGTGTTCCCAGACGATCCAGAGACATTCGTGTCTGGATTGGGGCCGGGGTTCTTCTTCTTCTTTTTTTTTCTTCTTCTTCTTCTTCTGCGTAGCAGGCTGATACTCCTGCGGACACTCCCTATATGGACAGGCAAGTATTAGTTCCATCTACTCAACAAAGGGAGTGGAGTTTTGTGTTTATGACCTTTTTTTTTAATCCCGCCATGAAGGCAGCCATACTCCATCTTCGGGGAAGGTGCATGCTATGTGTAACGAGTCATCCATACCAACGGCCAAACTGGCCTTCTCTTCCGAAAGTTGGTGATGGGATTTTACGTGTGTGCAAGATGTTATGCGTGAGTTCACACACGGAACCTCAGTTTATAGTCTTATTCGGAGGCCTGTGTGGGAAATGGAGTCAGAACTAACGTTATCTCCGACGGAAAACCCCCCTGCACCGAAACGGCCCGGCGGAGATTCGAACCCGCACCCTTGGATTAGGAGTTCGGCGCTCTACCAACTGAGCTATTCCGGCCCCCGGGGTTCGACTCAGTATCCCCACAGCGCATGGGCAGTACACCATCTCCATGACGTGTTAACAAATTGTCCCCCCGGGCCCCCACAACAAAAACACGAGCGTCAGTCCACACAGAACACCGGTCCGCCGTGAACGAACTGTCAACATGGAGATACGCCGAGACTACTTAACCAGTGTCCTTTTCTACATAAACGATTGATAAATTGGTAAAAAAAAAAAAAATAAAATAAAAGAACCACATGCCTAACCTGAAAAACAGCTGGGCCGAAGGCGTACTAATACAACAAATACTTGTCAAGTTTTGGCACAGTACACAAATACGGTCCGCAGAGAATAACGAAAGAGTGCAGACGACTACGCACACCTTCCTGCGCGTTTAAAGTGCCCCCTGAGAGAGAGAGAGAGAGAGAGAGAGAGAGAGAGAGAGAGAGAGAGAGAGAGAGACAGACAGACAGACTCAAGATTCAAGATATTTTTTATTCATTTTAGGCCTCAGCCCATCATGAAGGGGGATGTGAATATACAACTAAATGAAGTTATGCAGCAAATTCAAAATGAAAGCTAACAATGATATAGAACATATTCATGTAGTCAGAGCATCTCTCAGAGAGAGAGAGAGAGAGAGAGAGAGAGAGGAGAGAGAGAGAGAGAGAGAGAGAGAGAGAGACGATATAGTTTTTAAAATACCGATGTACACAGACTTGAAGCACGAAGGGAAGATGTTAAAGTGTAAATGTCGCACACAAAAGGAAAAAACAATTCCAAGGCAACATTCACAGGATCTCAATGTAACGAATGAGAGAAGAATCAGCGTCTCATAGTTGCATCCCTCTCTCTCCAAAGTGATTTGGTATTAGAATTCACTACCCTTCAAAACAAATGTCTGTCTCAGCATCACTATACAGAACAAAAAAACACTTTCGCTGACGTGAACAGCTGAGAAATGACCCAGCCAGAGGCCATGATGCCTGGGGACTTGAACAACCTGATCTCAGACCTGTCAGTGTTATTTGCTTTCAGAGTGTTCTCCTTTCAAAACCGCGCGCGGCTGATGAGCAGTCCACGTTTGACTGGTTATGACCCAGCAATCACCACGCCAGAGAGGGCATGAGTGTCCTGGAGATTCAGACAGTTGTACGGCTCATGTGTAAAAATGTGTTCGCTCAGGCCTGGGATTTGTACCATTCTTCAACCGAGACTCTCTTGTTCCCGTTTTCATTCCATTTCTCTTTAATGGTCCCCACATTCGTCCCCTTCACACACACACACACCTTCCATTTGATTCACTCTTCTTTGTTAATTTGTTTTTCTAAAGTTGGGCAGAATCTTAACAAGGCTCTTCCATGAGCTTAATTCTTTACCACTTAAAGTTTATCTATCCATGCCGCTCCTTTCATCGTCATCTTCGTTTGTCGTCTTCATTTCCTCCTCCTTCTTTTCTTCTTCTTGCTACATTGATTATATTCCGTGAAAACGTTAGTGAGGGAACGTGAAAACGAATACACAGGCACAAATAAAGAAAACAAAAATTACAAAACTAAGGAGGAACGTATGGATTAAAACGAGACCAAAAGGAAGAGAGGACTGCAAAAGAATGGAACAAAGATATCAAGAAAAAAGAGAGACAGGGCGGGAAAACAGAAAGAAGGTGTTAAGATGAAAGAAGACGTCAGAAAGCAGACACATACACACAAAAAATATATATATAAAGGTGAAAACAAGCCAACAAAACAGTAAGAAAGAAAAAAAAAAAACCGCAAGGAAACAAACAGACTAAAAAAACAAACATCGAAAAAGAAATGTTAAACTGCGTATCATTTGCAATAACTTCTGACAATAGAACTTGATTTTAAAGTGGGGGTGCTGGTAAGTGAAAACTGAAGCACGAACAGTATGATTTGGAAGCCAAACATACTGTAACAATATTTTATTTGCTCCTTAGATTTTGCGGTTTAGTGACTTTACTTTTGTTTCCACGCAAACGTTAAAAATAAAAACAAGTAGAGAAAGGAGAAGAATAAAGAGGTGCAGAAACTTTTGTAACAAGAGTGAAGAGCAGTTTTTTTTCTTCACTTGTAGCTATTGAGTAAGCTATCCGTTTTTCCACCAAAATTGCGAGCTGATCAGAATTGGAATTTTGTGCACAATTTTAGTATGATCTTTTAACAATGTTGTTGTAATTTTCAGTCAGACCAACATCTCTAACCCACGTAAACATTATCTGTTTTCTATTTTGACATACATTAAAACGATTTCTACTTTGACATACGTTTAAATCAGTTTCTACTTTGACATACGTTAAATCAGTTTCTACTTTGACATACGTTAAAGCAATTTGACATACGTTAAAATAATTAATTTGATATAACTCATGAAAGAGGCACAAGTGACCAAGTTCTGACCCTTTGCATGAAATAGAGATATACCAGTCTACAATTCCATGGTATTCTCACCTCCAAGGGTTCAAAAACGGAATCCAACGGCACCCCAGGGCAGCCAGTGAAGGGTAGAAAAATAAAACGAAAAGAAAGTGTGATAACGAAACAAGTTGCTGAAAAACAAAAACATGTGTAAACATATGGGTAAATCTTTGAGCCTAAGCTGAGGATCCATTTAAGGATGCAAGGGAGACAAAAAAAAAGTGTCAAAAGTCCCAGTGGTCAGCTCAACTGTTAAACAACTCAAGAAAGCTTATTTGCATCAGCTGATTTTGAAAAACTCAACAAAACATACTATGGTATTGCACACCAGCCTTTTTCTGGTATAGCATTCTTCTTAAAACCGAAAAGGCAGAGGAGTCAAATTACCACTTTCCGCGGTCACTGAGGAGAAACAATCAATCAGGTTTCGAAATACCGGTATCTGACCAGGAGTTATATGTTAGTGAGCTTTCTCCCCATTGGAGATGGTCTCCTGCTTTGGAGACTATAAGCTTGCTGAAGGTTCATTTTGAGAAGCATTTATTTATTCCCCATTCACCCACTCAAGCAAATACTGTCAGTTAGGCAGAATCATCTACCACTGCAGATATGAAGGCTTATCACCCCCTAGCTCTCTTTCTTTTATATACACAGGATACCTTAATTCCAGCGAAAAGACATGTGTTGGCTTTGTTTCCTTCGCCAAAAAGGTTGCTCTCCATTAGGGTCCGCTTGTTTGGTGCATCTGTCCATAAAAAACACGCAAAACACCAATCTGAAGGAAACTTGGTGGGGAAAATGGAAGCGTCCCGATGACAGACCCATGGTATTTTGGGCTCGGATCTGTGTTGTTCGAATCGTGATCAAAAAGGGGTATCCTGGAACTGTTGGACTCTGATGGAGGTTTACCGCCATCCAAGATGTTTCAAACACCAGACTCTTGTTAGACCTTTGGCTGGTAATGGACATAAATATGTTTGATCTATGATGATATTTTATCAAGTCAAACAGATGAAAGAAGAGAGAGAGAGAGAGAGAGAGAGAGAGAGAGAGAGACTTTGACACTTTGATATTTTATTGTCATTACCAAAGAGGAGAGAGAGAGAGAGAGAGAGAGAGAGAGAGAGAGAGAGAGAGAGAGAGATAATTTGCGTTGCATATAATTGTTTTGTGTTAGTCGTTAGTATTATGTATTGCTGAGAACATTGCTAATTAAGAGTGAGAAGTGCTATCGTTTTGTGACTCGTATTTTCTTTAGTTGCATGCATCCTTGGGGCATAGTTAACATGTTAGAATTTTAGGTTAAGCTGCTAGGATTTTTAAAATCTTGATTTTGCTTTTACACTTTTAGAGTCACCTTTTTCTTCCATGTGTAGTCCAGTTACATATTTTCTTTAATTTTGTGTACACGACATACATGCGATCACACACACACACACACTCTCTCTCTCTCTCTCTCTCTCTCTCTCTCTCTCTCTTCCTCTCTCTCTGTTGTCTGTCTTGTCTGTCTGTCTGTCTGTCTCGTTCTCTCTCTCTCTCTCTCTCTCTCTCTCTCTCTCTCCTCTCTCTCTCTCTCTCTCTCTCTCTCTCTCTTCGTCTAGTACATGATTCTGTGTGGAGCATATTCGAAGTATTACAACTGCCGTTGCAGAATTCCACCTGCATTTTGTGATACATGGACAATTATATTAAACTCAGAGTAATCCCGACGAGAATTTACCTCCCTTTATCTGTCATAACAAAACTTGGCGTCATCTGCATAACCCGGTTCTTCACCTTCCCAATGGAGAGGAAACTCTTCCTTTATTTACTATCAACATTTCCATGTCGGTTTTAACTGATGGAGATGATAATAGTGATGATGAATGTTACTGTTATTGTTGTTATTGCTGTTGTTGTTTATGATAATGCTACTGTTGTCATCAAAACATAAAAAAAAAATCATCATTTTTGTTTGTGTACCTACACTTGAAAAAAAACAACAACGGATATTTGTCAATTTTCCTATTGAAGAAGTATGGATAGGTACACACTGACGTCATTCAGAGACGAATAGTCACTGTGAGTTCTGCATTACATTGTGTAGGTGGATGAAAACTAAGATGGGAAAAGAATACAAGACTCGTGGGAATTCCGCCTCAAAACCTTTCACACACACACACACACACACACACACACACACACACACACACCACACACACACACACACACACACACACACACACACACACACACACACACACACACACACACACACACACAACATTTCTGATGGCATGACAGCGAGACATTTGATGTGGTAAGTAGTTGTTGATGGGCCAAAAATTTATGAACGCAAAAAGAAAGATGGTCTTGTGGAAAACTGTAATTGAGTTTGAGACAGAACGAAGACACACACAAACACCCACACCCCCCCCCCACCCCCACACCCACACCCACACACACGCACACACACACACACACACACACACACACACACACACACACACACACACACACACACACACACACACACACCACACACACACGCACGCACGCACACACACACACACATCATATTTAAACATGCATGTGTCTCCGCACAGCTTTTGATTTTACAGAGTAATTAATAAGGAAACACATTCTTCGGACCTCACTCCCTCATCTTCATCCCCATTCCCCTCCCCATTTCACCCTCTCTCTGTCTGTCTGTCTGTCTGTATGTCAGTCAGTCTCTCTGTATGTCTGTTAGTCTGTCTGTTTGTCTCTAATTCTGTTGGTTCTGATGTGCTGCGGAATGTTCCCTGAAGGCGTGGTTTAAATAGTAAACGCTGTGATGTTTTCAAAGTGTGTATGATTTAGTGGTCGCTTGAGAGCGTAGTAAATACGCATGATTTTTTTTAAAACAAAAATTCTCTCGTGTCCTCTTGCAATGAAACTAGAATCTGTCGAGCCCAAATGTGCTTTCTTCTTATTGGTAATTGGCAGGCAGTGGAATCATCTTAACACCCCCCCCAAAAAAAAAAAAAAAAAAAAAAAAAAAACCAAAAAAAAAAAAAAAAAACAAAAAAAAAAAACGGGATCGATTTCAAATCATCCCAAATGCTGTTTAAATCATTTTGTCACTATTCGCGGGCAAAATTTCGCTTTTGTCTGGAACTGTTTTGGGAATAGCGAAATAAATTAGATGTATGAAAAAAAAAAAGAGAGTCAGAGTGACGTGGGTGGTCACATTCAGACGCGGAGAAAGAAAAGGTGTAATGATAATAAAGACGTGGGAGTCGTCATTTTTTTTGATTCCCTGTGATTATTGTTGTCACCTAAATATATTTTTTATGATTAAGCATGGAATGAAACCAATCAAAAAAAAAAAAAAAAAAAAAGAAAAAAAAAAAAAAAAAAAAATCAAATGGAAACATTCAAGACACTTCGAAATCTGAACTGTGTTGCCCTTTAGAATTTGAACCTCATCCCACAAATACCGCTGATATTTTGAGTTTGTCACACACACACACACACACACACACACACACACACACACACACACACACACACACACACACACACCCGCACGCACGCACACGCACACACATACGCACGCACACACATAGACGTGCGCGCGCGCGCGCGCGCGCACACACACACACACATACACACACACACACACACACACACACACACTCACATTCGGGCGCGCGCGTGCACGAGAGAGAGAGAGAGAGAGAGAGAGAGAGAGAGAGAGAGAGAGAGAGAGAGAGAGAGAGAGAGAGAGAGAGAGAGAATGTGTTTTCAGTGTTCTATTGCATGCTTTCCAACACATTTATATAGCAAACGTAGAAGAGTTTTCCTTCTTTCTAAAAAAAACTTAAATGAAATGTGTTGAATTAAAATCCAGATTGTTTAAACAAAAACAAATTAGACCGCCGCAGACAACCATAAATGCCACATGCAGTCAGTGTAAACTGGATTAGGCACAAAAAATCTGGCTGATCGTGTGAAAGAAAAAAAAAAAAGTCGTATTAGAAAATGTTTTTTTTCCCGATCGTGGCGGATGTATCTTTGCGTAATTCATGAGGAAAAGAAGCGCCATTGTAGAGTTTACAGCCTAATAGCTAGGTTCGTTCCATCAAATCTGGCATTTGGACATGTAAAAGAAAAGAAAAAAAAAAGACACGGGTTTTCTCTTTTTTTACTTTTTTTTTTCTTTTTGGATAACATCTTTGAGCTGAAATTTGTGTTAGTCTTCGCGAACAAATGACACCAAACTGATTTTGTTAGTCTTACGTACAATTCCACTGTAATGATATGTTTTTTTTAACGTAGTATATGAAAATCTGAAAAAAAAAAAAAAAACAAATAAACAGTACAAAACAAAAAAACAAACAAAAAAAGCCAAAACCTAGAACTATTATGGCTTTAAAAGAAGACACAAAAAATATAAACAGCCTTCAAAAAGTTATAAAAACAAATATTCTATTCAGCCAGTTTCTATGTATGGATGGTCATGTTGTTAGTTGAAAGGCAAAATTCAGTTTGGAAGCTTTGAGTTTTAGACAAAAAAAAAAAAAAACCACCCTTTGTGTTAAGAGCTGTATGATAAGACAGATTTCAATGGGTTTTCCACCTTATTAAAAGGAAATTGGGAAGATGTATGAACAGCGTCACGCAGGAACGTATAAAGAGTACTTACGATGGGGTACCGCCCCTTCCGAAATGCAGTGATATAACTTTTATTCATATGAACTTTTAATTCCAGTCCGTTTGCTGCTGAATATAGACTATTTAGTTTAATTAACGCGGTGGGCAGTAACATAATATCGTCAGCGAAAAGCAGAGTGAACAATTCTGTAAGATCGAAAGCCACTTCATGTCTACCATTTTCAATTATTTCTAAAATTACCTCATCTATGAATAAAGAAAACAACCTGGGGCCACAAACATCACCTTGTTTCACACCTCGAGAACACGTAAGAATGTCTGATACATGAACATCGTAGTCATAGCAACCATCAACATCGTTCCTAGCAACATCCCGATCGCCATCGTAGCTGTGATTAAAAAAAAAAAAATCATTATTGTTGTTGCTTTTGCTACATTATCCTTGTGCAGATGATGATGACGACGATTACACGCTTTGTCGTCATTAATAGATGACGTGTGATCATCAGTTTTTACCACGATCATCATTGTCATAACAATCATGAATATTGTTGTTGTCGACATCCTCATTACCACTGTGATTTTCTAAAGACGATTTTTTAAGCATTACAATATTGTGACTGCTACTGTGACCGTTATTGTTATTATGACGATCATTATCATCATGGCGATGATGACAATGACGATTACAAGCATCGTCATCATGAAGATATAAAACACGGGTAAGTCGTCATTGACTTGTTCATTAGAAGAATATAAGAAAAAAAAAAAATCGAACAGGCTTTCACAAAAAAAACGAACTTTACCCCCCCCCCCCCCCCCCCCCCCCCCCCCGTTAGCAGGTTATTAGAAAAAAAAAATCAAACAGACTCTCACAAAAGCCAAACAAACAATAAACAAACCTAAAAGAAAAACCCTTCAGCAGATTATCAGAAAAAAAATCAAACGGGCCATCACCTAAAACAAACAAACCAGCAAGCAAACAAACAAAAACAAACCAAAAAAAAGTAACTTAATTGACTAATGTGTGTTCATGGCAAATGCGCTTCAAAGAGTTTCTTTCAAAATATCGCTGATGCTACAACTGTGGAGCGTTTGATGTTAACAACTAGTTAATGAGACAATAATTGAAACAACACGGAAAGAAAGATCTGCTTACTAAAAGCAGTAACTGAGTTTTGAGACGAAACGAAG
>JADBJO010001883.1:137500-152500 GCA_016801955.1 Conus betulinus
GTTACTCTCATTCTGTCTCTGTCTCCCTCTGTCTCTGTCTCTTTGTCTCTTTGTCTGTCTGTCTGTGTCTGTCTGTCTGTCTGTCTGTCTGTCTCCTCTCTCTCTCTCTCTCTCTCTCTCTCTCCCCCCTCAAAAGACATGTTTGGTAATGACAATAAAATATCAAAGTGTCAAAAAAAGTGTCTCTCTCTGTCTCAGTCTCTCTCTGTCTCTGTCTGTCTGTCTGTCTGTCTGTCTCTCTGTCTGTCTATCTGTCTCTCTCTCTCTCTCTCTCTCCTCTCTCTCTCTCTCTCTCTCCTCCTCTCTCTCTCTCTCTCTCTCGTTTTTTCTTTTAGTTCCATTTGAAATGTTCAAGTCTGAACACGCACTGCGCTGAATAATCCCCCCTGTTAAAAAAAAAAACCTATGGTTATTTAGGAGTAGTTGGAGACAAGTGGGGGGGGTGAGGGTGAGGGTGAGGGGTAGGACAACTGTGAAGATTGACAGTGGCGGGAAGGAGGGGTGTGGTGGTGAGGATGAGGGACTTCGCATTTTGCTTTAAATCTTTGGAAGCAAGCGGCACGTTCCATTCTCAGAAAGACGCGGAAAAGTCACACACACACACACACACACACACACACACACACACACACACACACACACACACACAAATTAATGCCGTGTCGCAATCAATCGTTAAAAACAAAAAAAAAAACGGGCCCTAAATACCCTTGTCACTGCAGGGATGGATTAAATGAGGTGGTTAGGATTTGTCACAATCCATTTTTGCCACGGTGACGACCGCACTATTCAGCGCTGCACTTAAGTCAGTCCTCAGAATTTCATTCACGATCGTCATCTTCGTTTAAGCATAAAACTAACTAAACACACAAACGCAACAGAGGAAAGAAACCAAAACAGTGTTTCTGATGAGGGACGCTAATCTTGCGCGCTGAAACATTGCCATGCACGTTTAAACTTCGCGTCTCTTTTCGGCTGGTCACGAAGGTATGGCGTGTGAGGAAATCAAAGGGTTAATCAGAGGGCACTTCTGTCTAGAGTACGCAGAAGGAAAAGAATGGTGGCTTTTCATTGCAAACGTTTTGTTTATTAATCTCATGACCTTACAGACAAAATGCATTTCGATTTTGCTCAGATAAAATGGGTTTTGAGCCAAAGAAGAGCGGTGGTAATCGGTATATTGTTTCAGCTTTGTTTTCAGTTTTCACTAATCTTTCAATGGTGTGTATGCTAGCATTTACATGTGCAGTGCAACAAAACTAACACGATTGGCGTTGGTGTTCGAGGTCCAACCAAACAATTGCTAGCGTACATCCAAGATCAATTTTGGGGAAGAGGCCTAGAGAATGAACCCGATTCATATCAGGCCATTTCACGTGACACACACACGTCAGCTGAGAGGACAGAATCTGAAATTCTCGGTTACATTAATCGTAAACGTGTATGCACAGGTAAGTGTGCACTCATAAAAGTTATGCATGTGTTTGTAAGTGTGCGAGAGTCGCTGTGTCAGTGTGGTTGCCACCTTAAGTTTCTTCTCTATATTTAAACTTTTTGTGTTGTCGTTTTTTGTTGTTTGTTGTTGTTGTAAATGTATGCATTTTGGCTATTGTTGGTGTTTATTTTTTTTTTTTCAAAGAGAACAAGAGGAGGAAGCTATGACATATTGAAAGAAATGGGCGATGGAACTTGGGCAAATTTGACATTACATTTCTGCACAAATCTTCTTCCATTAATTCATAACTTGCGCCGTCACTTTTTTTGTGGCATTGGACTCAGTTGCGACAAACTGGATAAACTTGGACTCTAGTTCTGTGATTGGTTTTATTTCCTTTTCTTGTTAGCCATATTAAAGAAATAATTAGTAACTGATGACAGCATTAAGATGGCCTCCTTAAACTATCAGAAACCTGGGAGACACGTACAAACGAAGAGATGTGTTTCATAATCTCAAACTGTAACAAACCCTCCTTGATATGCATTTTGCCAACAAATTAGAAAAAAAAAATTATGTTAAAGCGGAATGGGGCTATGAAGGTTCTCCGCATCTTTTCGGTCAAATGCAAGGGGAGAAGTGGGTCCTATTTTTAAATATTCTGGAATTCAAAATTAAAGACTCTGATAGAGAGACAAAACCGGTAATTCAGTCATTTATTGCAATGGGAAAAGGATTTTTTTTTCTCTTAATCAATGTTGAGGGTCAAATAAGAACGACCCACGCTTTTATCAAGCATTATTAAACAATATTAAACAGTAATGCATAATATCATAGCGGTAGGTGACTGGAATGTGGGAATGGATCCGAGTTCAATTGTAATAATTATGTACAGATTATTAACCCAAACACTAGAGATGAACTTAATGAAATGACTGAAAAACTTGGATTAGCTGATATTTGGACGGAAATCAATCCAGACTGCAGACGTTTTACTTGGAGAAAGCCCAACACCTTTCAAACAAAGTAGCCTTGATTTTTTTTTTCTGATTGTCAGACTACTACTCGTTGTCGTTCTTTGTAAACGCTGACATATTTTCAGGATATCCTTCAGATCATTCCATTATAACTCTAGTTCTGAAATTTGGCAAGAACGGAAAAGTAATGAATTTTTGGAAATGTAACAGTTCACTGCTCAGAGAAAACACTATGCAGAAGAAATCGATGAAAAATCTTGAGGAGCTTTTTAGCGAATATGCGGCTGATCATTATGATAAAACGGCAGTTAGCAAAATCCCATAAATCTGAATTTGGGTTAAACATTTCAGATAAACTTTCTCTAGACTTTTTGCCGAGAAAAATTCGCACAAAAACTGTTCCCCATGATACGAACAAAAAAAAAAAAGAAAAAAAAAAAGGAATCTACAAAACGCGAAAGTAAACTTATAAAAGATATAGATAGGCTAGAAAAAGTTGAGTATAAAACTGAAAGTAATACAATACGTCTCAAAGAAATGAATCAAGAACTGGGAACAATCCGTGCGAAGCGAATGGAAGGGAAGCCCAAAAAGCCCAAAAAAGACAAGACCAAAAGACCGTACACACGCATGCTTTACATACATGCCCCCCCCCCCCCCCCCAAACACAAAACACATACACACACGTGTATGTACACACTCACAAAAGCATGCACGCATACTCCCACATGCGCACGCACACACACTCATACACACACACGCGCCCACGCACACACAGACAGATACACAGACATACGGACAAACACACACACACACACACACCCACACACACACCCACACACACACACACACACACACACACACACACACACAAACGCGCATCATCAACGCAGGTACGCAGGCACACACACACACACACACACACACACACACACACACACACACACACACACACACACACACACGTACATGCAAAGGAACGCGTGAATGTACTCACATTTTGCCTCTTTGTTCGTGCGTGCGCGCGCGCGCGCGCGTGTGTGTGAAAACTACCAGTTTTGTATTAAGGTGTGTGACGATGACATATTCAGAGAGAGAGAGAGAGAGAGAGAGAGAGAGAGAGAGAGAGAGAGGAGAGGGCGTGAGATATACTTCGGTGTGAGAGATGGCGACATGAGGAGAGAGAGGTGAGAGTGAGGAGAGAGAAGGTTCGGGGTGGTGGGGGAGAACCCGTGAACCCGTGTGTGCGTGCATGCCCATACACGTGAGTTTGTCAGCACGTGCAAGTAGCCGTAAGAGCTTGACCAGTTTGAATCAGCAAAATGAATCACAGGACCTCTGTGACGGACGCAGCCAAGTGTCTTCGTTTCCCAAGTCCTCCTCAACGAACAAACAACACATTGTAGCTCTCAATCACTGATTATTCCACAAGCTTTCCCCCTCTGCGCGGTCATCTCCTCTGGGATTTCAAAGTGACAGATTTCCAATTTCAAAATGGACATCCTTCAACAATGGTCACGTTGGTGGGAATATTGCTTACTCAACGGCACACGCGCGCCACTGCCATTTCCAAACAGCATGATTAAGAAGTCAAAGCGGAGCTAGCTGCAAAGTGAGACGACTGCAGGCGGAAATCTAAACAAATGTTAAATAAATGTTAGCGAACCGCCAAGAGAAACGTGGAAAAAAACGAGTCACAAGGCAAAACACGAAGCGTTTCGACCTGTTAGGTCTTCTTCAGGCGAGACACAAACAAATAGTACAAAGAAAATAAACGAATTTGTCACTTAGCTTTCTTCAGCACAAGGAAGGCGCTAAGAAGTCAAAGTTCGTCACAGCTTTGGAATGGGGGTGTGTAGGTGGGAGATTGGGGGGGGGGGGGGGGGTTCTTGAAGGTGCTCCTTTATTCTTCAACTGTCTCAAATGGGGGAGGTGGTGGTGAGTGTACCACCTGCTGCGGACTTTGAACCGAGAACCTGAGCTGGGTTTAACCTGTCTAGCCTGAAGGCAGAGGACTTAGGAGACTGCGGGGTGCCTCAGTGACGTCATCTTGCCCGTCCTTGGATATGGACTTGGATTCAAGGAGAATCTGGTGAACCGCCGTTACACTGTGTGTGTGTGTGTGTGTGTGTGTGTGTGTGTGTAGTGTGTGTAGTGTTGTGTGTGTGTGTGTGTGTGTGTGTGTGTGTGTGTGTGTGTGTGTGTGTGTGTGTGTGTGTGTGTGTGTGTGTGTGTGTGTGTGTGTGTGTGTGTGTGTGTGTGTGTGTGTACCAGTGTGTGGTCGGTGTGTGTGTGGTTGTAAAAACACACACACTGTTGAGTCGGGTTGTGGGTGGTACACACACACACACACACACACACACACACACACACACACACACACACACACACAAACAAAAACGCGTGCTCGCGGGCATACAGGGACACGTGCACGCATACCAACTCACGATTGCATGCGCGTGTACACGTGCGAGCTACAGCAATTTGGATCCAAGAAAATGAATCATAAGAACTCTGTGCCAGGAGAATCCGTGTGTGTGCATCTCCAGTTATCATCAATGAACAATATTGTAGCTTTCAATCACTGATTATTCCACGTGGCATCCCCTCCTCTGTGGTAAAACACCTCGGGAGCTCAAACCGACAGGTTTCCAATTCACAAAATGGACATCCGTCGACAGTGGTCACGTTCCTGGGGATATCACTTATTCGACGGCAATCATGTGTCATACTGAAAAGCGTGATGAACAAAGATGAATTCATTAAAGCCTTTGAACGTAGGAGCGGAGGAGATTCATTTTTGAACCCTTGGTGGTGAAAACACCATAGTATTAGGGACTGCGGTGTGTCTCTATTCAACGCCAGGAGCACAGACTCAATCAGCCGTGTCTTCCTGATGAGTCCGATCCAGCGGACGAAAGGCCTAGGAACAAGCAATACAAATAGATCTGCCTTCAGGTGGGATTTCAATGGTTCCCTCATGCAGCTAGTGAAGGGTTTCCATATTTATGATATATTTTGTAATTTTATGTTGCCATTTTCTTTCATCTTCAACCACCCCCCCCACCCCCACCCCACGCCCCCCGACTTAAGTTCAAATCTTTGCCAAGTCATTTCTGTGATGACGGAGGGGGTTGTAGGCCTGCGCGTATTTTTTCTCCCACTATTAGATTGTTCGTCTTTGTATTCGTCTGACTTTATTCAAGTTTAAAATGCTGTGCCAGTCTCGAATAAAAGTGACTCTGAGTTAGGCTTCCTTCTGGGAGCAAGAGTTACCCTACTTATTTATTGTTTACTGTTCCCTACCTCATTTCATGTTCAGTTATGTTGAAAAAAAAAGATGAGTTCATTAAAGCCTTTGAACGCTGGACAGGGGTTGTTGGGGGTGGGTGGGTGGGTGAGCGGGAGGAACATTTGGCAGCGAATCTAACATCTAAATGAGCGGAAGGTCTCAGTGAAAGATCCACCCTAAGTCTTATTTGCACCAAGGATAGGAGTGGGTGAAAGCCTCTCTAGTCTGTTGCCCATGACCACTAGGAAAGGTGTGGGAAGAGCAGGGGCTGGCCCAGTGACGTCACCGCATCTGTCCTGGAATATGGAGGATATATCGGTTGTGTGGTGAACAGATCGTTACCCTGTGCATATGTGTGGTGTGGTGTGGTGTGGTGTGGTGTGTGTGTGTGTGTGTGTGTGTGTGTGTGTGTGTGTGTGTGTGTGTGTGTTGTGTGTCTGTGCGTGGGAGGATGGGGGGAGGGGGTGAGGTGCGCGCGCATATATATATATATATATATATATATATATATATATATATATATATGTGTGTGTGTGTGTGTGGTGTGTGTGTGTGTGTGAGAGAGAGAGAGAGAGAGAGAGAGAGAGAGAGAGAGAGAGAGAGGAGACGCGAGAGAGAGAGAGAAGAGCAGAGAGGAGAGAGAGGAAAGAGGATGCGCGCATATATATATATATATATATATATATATATATATATATATTATATATATATATATATATATAATATATGTGGTGTGTGTGTGTGTGTGTGTGTGTGTGTGTGTGTTGTGAGACACACACACACACACACACACACACACACACACACTGAGGAGAGAGAGAGAGAGAGAGAGAGAGAGAAGAGAGAGAGGAGAGAATGTGAGCTTTGAAGGAATGTGTAGCTTTGTGTGTATGTGTGTGTGGTGTGTGTGTGTGTGTGTGTGTGTGTGTGTGTGTGTGTATTTGTATGTATGTGTGCCTGCCTGTCTGTCTGTCTGTCTGTCTGCCCCTCTCTCCATCTCACAGCAAGATGGCGACAAGTGAATATCAGTGAATTATGGTTTGCGAAAGCTCTGCCATTATTAGCTGACAGGCGTTATATTCTGAATGCAGAACCAAAAGTGTATATTAAACGATTTATACACAACTTTGCTCGTTTTGAAGGATCTTCAATAATGGGGTAGAATCAAGTCAGCGGAGAGGCCGAACGGATCTCTCAGTGAAAGCCTTAAAACGTGGGTCATGTTTGTACTCAAACTCGAAGGTCAAGGTATGCACGTCAGATGTGGCAGTGTGTTACAGTCTGTCCGCTTGGATTATGCTGTGTTTACTGACCGCCTATATTCACTGCAACAGCAGTATCATCTTCTTTTGTTTCATCTGTGGATTATTCACCTATTTTTTTAAGAACGGAAAGGAACACGTTCGGGTACTTCTTCTTCTGCGTACGCAGGGCTGAAACTCCTGCCGACACTCCTTATATGGATAGACAAGCATTAATCCCATCTTTCCCAACGAAGGGAGTGGAATTTTGTGTGCATGACCGTTTTCATCCCGCGATTAAGGCAGCCATACTCCATCTTCGGGGAAGGTGCATGCTATGCGTAACCTGTCATCCATACCAACGGCCAAACTGGCCTTCTCTTCGAAAGTTGGTGATGAGATTTTACGTGTGTGCAAGATGTTATGCGTGCGTTCACACACGGAACCTCGGTTTATAGTCTCATTTGAAGGACTGTATGGGAAATGGAGTCAGAACTAATGTTAACTCCGAGGGAAAAATCCACCTGTACAGAAACGGCCAGGCGGAGATTCGACCCCGCAACCCTTGGATTACGAGTCCGGCGCTCTACCAACAGAGCTATTCCGCCCCCCCCCCCCCCCCACCACCCCCACTCGGGTACGACCACTTAGATCTTTCCTCCTCAAAGTAAAGCGAAGACAAGCACCAAACATTTCCGTATGTCCCATCCTTTTCTGCTGTCTACGCTTGCAATATAATGTTGTGTGCCTCTTCCTCAGTGGAGATGATGTCTAGGAGAACCCATTATCTGAACTTCGAAAAGGAAACGCACAGAAAGAATCCTTGCTCTCACGCAATCAAAGAATGTTCAGCTAATCGCATTTGGTTCTAATCTTATTCGAAAATTGATGACGAAAGTTTTATACGTATTGAATGTAAAAAACATGTATTGATCGCATTGTACCTGCTGTTCTCCCTCTCCTCTTCCTCTTTTTTCTTTCTCCTCACCTCTCCGCGTTCTTTTTTCTTTTACCTTCATCTATGCCGCGCGTATCTTTCTGTCTTTCTTCGCATGGTTACTCTGTCTTTGTCTCTTCCTCTCTCTCACAGGTTCATTCGAATTCTTTCACACCCTTTATGTTTACAGAGGGAGGTGAGCACGCGTTTTGTGTACGGGCACGCATACATTTGAGTGAATGAGAGAGAGAGAGGAGAGAGAGACGAGAGAGAGAGAGAGAGAGAGAGAGAGAGAGAAAGAGGAGAGTTCGTGTGTGTATGTGTGCGTGTGTGTGCGTGTGCGTGCGTTCGTGGATGTGTGTGTGGTGTGTGTGTGTGTGTGTGTGTGTGTGTGTGTGTGTGTGTGTGTGTGTATGAGAGAGAGAGAGAGCGAGAGAGAGAGAGAGAGGAGAGAGAGAGAGAGAGAGAGAGAGAGAGAGAGTGTGTGTGTGTGGTGTGTGTGAATTTCTTCATTTAAGATAAGACGAACCCAGAGGCAAAGCGTAATTTCCCAATCTTGTCTGGATAATGAAATGACACAGGATTCATTTAAATGAAAAAAAACGTACGATAGTGATATTCTGAACCCTCCCCTTCTCTCTCTCTCTCTCTCTCTCTCTCTCTCCTCTCTCTCCCCTCTCTCTCGTGCACACATCCACAAAGCATAGACACATGGACACATACACACGCGCGCACAGAACACACACACAGCACACACCACAACACACACACACAACCACAAGCACCCTTGCGCGCGCGCGTGTGCATGCTTTTAGTTGTCAAGAACAACAGCAAACTATCCCTGTTCTTGTCAATCACGCACCAGTGAACCCCGCGCAATGATCCGACCAAAACGTAGAGCCATCTGATGTCCTCTCATTGTCTTCCTCCTCCCATTGACAGTCATCGATCATGCTCCGGCGATCCCCGTCCCTAAGCCCTGACCACAACTGTCGGCCTGAGCAGCACTGATTAGAGTTCGATCACAGTCCGGAGGCTTTTGAGATAGGATTCTCAGCAAGACTTCAAAGAGTCGTGGCTCCGAAATCGCCTGTTTTCCCTTATAATATGCTACTTTTTGCGCTTGTTTCTCTTCTACGTTTGAACCATTTATTATCTAAAAGTAAGTTCTCTCTCTCTCTCTCTCTCTCGATCTCTCTCCTCTCTCTCTCCTTCTCTCTCTCTCTCTCTCCTCTCTCTCACTCTCCTCTCTCTCTATGTCTCTGTGTGTGTGTGTGTGTGTGTGTGTGTGTGTGTGACTGTGTGTTGTTTGGTTGTTTGTTTCCTTCCTTATGTCGGTATGTCTGCCTATTTTTGCTTATTTCTTCCCTCTTTCCTTCATTCATTCACTTCTTTCTTTTCTTTCTTTCTTTCTTCTCTTTTCCTTCTTTGCATAACCTTTCTTATGTTTTTTTTTTTATTTATCCAGATAGTACCCGTGGCTTACTTTAGAAACACAAAAGTAAAAAAGAGGGGGAAAAAACATGACAAAAAGGAATGACAAAAATATGCAAGGAAAAAAAGGAAACTAAACGAAGGCAGAAAAAGAAAGAAAGGTTAAAGAACAGAAAAAGAAAGCAAGGAAATGAAAAGATAAGCTCACATCAATGAAATGGCGGAAATGAAAAGAAAAGCACAGGAAAATGAAAATAAAAGAAAGAAACAGCGAAGACATGAAAAAGAACAAGAACATGGAGTAGAAAAAAGAAAAGAAACAGAAGAGATTGAAGGAAACTAAGATGAAAAAAACAAACAAACAAAAGAGCAAAATGAAAAATAAAAATGAGCAAAGGAAACGAAAGAAGAGAAATGAAAAAAAAAAAAAAAAAAAAAAAGCGAAAGAAAAGAAAGTGATGGACAAGAGAAGAAACAAATTGGATTTTTTCCCCATTTCTCTATTTTTTCCTTGATTTATCTCGTTCTGTCATTCAGTCAATCTTTTTTTCTTTCATTCTTTTTTGTTCCCTCTCTTTCACTATTTTGTTCCTTCTTTCATTCATCAATTTTCCTCAATTCTTTTTTTTCCTTTTTCTTTTGTTCATTTTGTCTTTTCTTTCTTTCTTTCGTTGTTCCTGTCATTCAGTCTCACTTTTTTTTTTCTTTCTAATTCAGCATCAACAGACCCGCCCCCCCCATCCCCCTCCATCTCATTGACACTTCCCCATGTCCCTCAACAATTTCTCTTCACTTGAGCTACTGGATTTCAGCCCTGTCTAACACATCCCTCCATGGACTGCACCGGGTGGCCCTCGACAACAGACTCCATCGCTGCCTCCAGACGTTCTGCTCCGGTGTGTAACTAAAAGTTTTAACTCCCCGAATGGTTTAACTCCCAGGGAGTTAAGCCGTTCATTTGTAAATTTTAACTCTCTGGGAGTTAACTAGAGAATATAAAAAAAAAAACTAACTCCCTCTGTGTTTCAGTTTGACTCCAGGGGAGTTATGCTGACACACCACCAGAATGACTCCCACCCACCACCCACCACTCACTCCCCGCACCTCGCAACCACCCATGCATCTTATATATATATATTCGAAAATGTGTGTGTGTGTGTGTGTGTGTGTGTGTGTGTGTGTGTGTGTGTGTGGGTGTTCTTACACTAACTTGCAGAATCAAGTCTTGTCAGGTAGAATTGCTTCCTTCTATATTATTGGGTTCTGTGAATTAGTCACGTGTCCTGAAATTTATTGAAAAATGTGTGTTTTTTTTTTTGGCCGGCGACTTTCATTTTTTTAGCTTGACACACGCACACCGCCACACCTGTGACGAGTCACTTGACAACTTCATCAGATCGGTCCCAAGCAGCCATCCTCTTGTACAAATTGTACAAAAACAGGCACCCCCTCCAGTCCTCTATTCCATGTGTATCACACACACAAATTTTGAATCTATGCCAACCCTTTTTCTCCTTCCTCCTCTCCCAGATGTAGCGAGTCAATACAAACAATTTTACGTGACGTCGCGACTACTGGTCATTCTTTCCCCACCCTCCTTACCCTCTCACCCCCCCTCCTCACTCCCTAATTTGGCGGCATGACACAATGACCAATTGAAAATTTTCCATTTCTACACCATTTTGAGTGTAATGGCCGACACTTATGGGTGACTGTTTGACAGTCGCATAGATTCCATGAGAGATGAGAGAGAGAGAGAGAGAGAGAGAGAGAGAGAGAGAGAGAGAGAGAGAGAGAGAGAGAGAACGCCAAAGACTGAAGGTACAGTGTTTCTACCAAAGGCATCAAACCATTAATTTAAGTATATTCAGACTTTACATACAGATTATATACAAAAAAGCATAGTAAAATATCAAGGACATGCATAGATGAGCACATGAATATGTACACGGACATTTCCTTTCCCTATGATGATGATGATCATGAACATTAAATCCCTTCTCCATTCTCTTACCGAAAGACACCTGGGAATAGGTGGGTGGGGAGTCACCTTAGTCACGATCAGATTAACTCCCCCTCTGTTACAAAGTAACTCCCTGGGAGTCAGAAAACACGTGTACACATTAACTCCCAGGGGAGTTATTCTAAACTGTGAAAAAACTGACTCCCCTTAGTGTTCAGGGAGTTAAACTTTTACACGCCTGGATTAACTCTCGGGAGTTAATCTGTACTAACTCCCAGGGGGGTCATTCTGTTACAGGGTGGGAGTTAAGTCTGATATATGTACAGAATGACTCCCCCCTAATGTTAAGAATTTTGTTGAGACTTGTACAAAAAAGATTTTAGAACATTTTGAAGTTTTACTGAGTGGAGTTATTTTGGCACAGGGTGGGAGTCATTCTAGTTTAACTCCCGGGGAGTTTAAAATTTACATATGAACAGTTTAACTCCCTGGGAGTTAAACCATTCGGGGGGAGTTATACTTTTCGTTACACCCCGGCAAAGAGGACATGAACATGGCTGGAAATCTCTTGTAGTGAGTTAACTAAACGTCGATGCTCGCTGATCCTTTTGCAGTGGATGAGCGGGTATGGTAGAGTGGGGCTGGAAACAAGGGGATGGGGGGTGGGGGTGGGGGGTGGGGGATGGGTCTTAGTCAGGCCAGCGTCTGTGTCATCGTTGTGTTGTTTAGAGACAAATGATGGTGGTTATACGGACACGGGCAAAGCATTTGTTCAGCCCTGAACGTTTCCCTTTGTTGTTGTTGTGTGTTGTTGTTGTTTGCTTCTCTGGCTCTGTAATAACCTGCCAATGAGAATAAATCACATCTGTGGTCACGAAGATCTTAGTTTCAAAGAAGATGTCGTGAAATAAAAAAAAGCAGTGTGTGAATGCAAATCCACAGAAGGTAGACATGTAGAGTTGGAGAATAGCGTAGGTGTGAGAATAGAAAAATAATGAACCTACACGACATTAAGAAGACACGACTGTTGATTTATGGAAGTAAGACAGTTGCTTTGAATGATGATAGAGCTGTTTCATGTTTAGAAGATCATTGTCAGATAACCAGGGTCATGGGTCATAGGGTTCAACTCCATTATTAACAAGACATCTCCTTTATATAATATCCCAATTGCTATCTCCCTCCCGTCTCTCAAACATCTATTTTCCACCTAAGCTGCTAGCGGTCATGTCTCGCCTCGTCCCCCCTCCCCCCCCCCCCCCCCCCCCCCCCCCCCCCCCCCCCCCCCCCGCCACACGCCCTTTTCTTCATCCTGTCACCTCGTCTGTTGGTCCATCGATTCTATTGGCCCGCCGTTGACGGCCGAATTCAGATCGCGTTTGGGGGTGTTTCGTTTTGGACGAGAGGAGATGGAAAGTGTTTGAGTGAACCGGAACATACACTGAGGCTCACTTGTGTCTTGTGGCGACGTGAGGTCGTGAAGTCTACCTACTACAGTTTGTAAGGCTGTGTTCTGGCCTAAATTCGGATTTCTGTACTAGTTGCAACGTTACCGAACAAGCTACCTTAACAAAACCAGAAAAATGTTGAATTGTAGGGGTTAATAAGAAACAGCAACATTCAAAGGTACATACATGTACGCCCGCACGCCCGCACGCACGTATCCACACACATGTTTTTGTTTCTGCTGTCTGATGTCGTGCTCCCCTCTCTTTTGATGATCATGAGGAAGTCTCATGGAGGCGAGAGTTGGGTCGTTCTAGTAAAGAACGTGTGCAAGTTTTGTTTGACAAGTCTGTTTTAATCAGATAAGCATTTTAATCTCTCCAGCACCGACATTGTGGAGAGGTGGCACCCACCGCCAGACTCCCCTCCCCCCTCTCTCTCTCTCTCTCTCTCTCTATATATATATATATATACATATACATACGTACATAAAGTCTGTCTGTCTCTCTCCTCATATATATATATATATATATATATATATATATATATATATATATACATACATATATATATGTGTGTGTGTGTGTGTGTGTGTGTGTGTGTGTGTGTGTGTGTGTGTGTGTGTATGCGCGCGCGCGTATGTGTATGCATTTATATCTATCTATACCTCTATATCTGTATGTCTATCCATTTATCTATGTCTCTATCTATCTATTTATCCCTCTCTCTCTGTATATATCTATATATATATATATGACATTCTGCCTTCCAGAATGTAGGGTTAATAAGAAACAGCAACATTTAAAGGAACATACACATGTACGCCCGCACGCCCGCACGCGCGTATCCACACACATGTAAGAGAAATATCCAGAAAATAACGTAAAAGAAACTGTCTGGGAATGCACATACATCAGGTTGTCCAAACAAAAAGCGATGTAACTAAAGGAGGAGACTTCAGGACTGTTGAAATGCCACGCTGAGCCATCTAGTTGCAATCATCGCTGACATCCCCATCCATCTCAGGTGACTGACAGAGACCGACACCCTAGAGGAGTTGGGAGTGGAGGGAACCCGGCACAGCAGTGATGCTATCAGAATGACAACACGTGGATGGACAACAAAAGTTCCGATTTTGATTTAAAAAATCAGTTACCAATAGGATTTCGATTTCATAACTTCCTATAATGCAACTGAATGTTCTATCATTGAGGATGCTATGCCCTCCCAGTTCCACGCAGATCGTCTGATAACCAGATGTAGTGACGTTTCCTCCCTCTTCCCCATCCTCATCCCCAACCCTTCGCTTGTCCGTGTGTCATATCTTTCTGTCGTTCCTCTGTTTTTGTACGCCCAGTTCTTACAGAACAGGGAGTTCTTTACAATGGGAGCGAAGAAATGCTGTCTGTGTGTCTGTCTGTGTGTCCATCCGTGGTCAAAATGTGGTCCACTTGTTCCGGACAAAATTACTGGGCCGATCTTTCTGAAAATTTGTAGGTAGGTTCATTATGGGTCACGGATGATGCCCGATGTTTTATTTTACCGTTATAGCTGTTACTACCATAACTGTTTTTCTTCTGTATGGAATATCTCAGAAAGTACTCGGCCGATCTGTCTGAAAATTTGTAGGTATGTTCATAATGGGTCACAGATGATGACCGATGTTTACCAGAATAGCCGTTGCGAACGGCAATAGCGGCCCGAAACGGTTTTTTCCTCTTTATGGAATATCTCACGCGTATTCAAGATAAACTGGGAGTACTTTTATATGCTTGCATCTTGTATTTGTTGTTGTTATGTCTTTGGTGTATTTTTGTTTCTCTTTCTTTCCTTTCTTTTTCTTTTCACATTTTTTTTAACAGTTCTGTTCTGCTCAGGTTGTCGACAGTCT
The DNA here is from genome assembly GCA_016801955.1 of Conus betulinus. Taxonomy (NCBI): domain Eukaryota; kingdom Metazoa; phylum Mollusca; class Gastropoda; order Neogastropoda; family Conidae; genus Conus; species Conus betulinus. The sequence continues at coordinate 152,117 of JADBJO010001883.1, forward strand.
GACCTCTCTGTCACCTGGTCTGGCAGTTCATCGATTTCTATCGAGCAGCCATGGATAGATTTCACTCCTCATTCTTAATGCCGTTTAAGGGGGGGGACGGTGGGGGGGGGGGGGGGGGGGGGGGGGGGGGGGGGTGCGGGGGGGGGGGGGGGGCAGCGTAAGGGATGAGGAGGCGTAGGGAGGGGCAGGAAAGAAATGAAGAACTGCTAACCGGGTGGGCTGGGTGTGTGGCGAAAATGGCCGAAACTCTCTGAAAGGATTTGAAATGAACAAGGATGGTCACAGAGCCTTTCTTGCACAGGATATCCTGGCAAAATATGGTACATCTTTATTTATCAATATTTTTTTTTGCTGTCCCGACTTCTGTGCCACCTCAATGGCATT
>JADBJO010001883.1:160000-167500 GCA_016801955.1 Conus betulinus
ACACAGACACACACACACACACACACACACACACACACATGCACGTAGATAGGCACACGAACATGCAGACAGAAATCAAAACGAAAGGAATTTAACCATTGGGTTTTTAATCAAATCTCACTAAGAAGATGGATTGTGGTCTGAGCAACCTCACTGACTGCCCTCAATCTCATTTCAATATCTATTTTGGTTGTTGTTTGAAAGAGAGCAAGTGGGGTTAATAAAGGGGAAGAACGTGAATCTCACAGCAGGTTGTCTAACCTTTTCTTTTTATGTAAGGCCGGGCAGATTTCTTTCTTTTCACCATACTGAAGTTTGCTACCTTCATTCTCTGTTAGCCTGTTGATCTGTGTGACAAGGTTCAAAATCAAACAGCTGCACCAGTTTGGAAGAAAGGTTAATTCGTGCATTTGATCTGCTGCTGTTGTTGTTGTTGTTGCATGTATCGAATCGGGTTAATTTGTACATTTCTTCTACTGTGACAGTTGTTGTTGTTGCTGTTGCATGTATCAATACAATTTACAGGTTCATTTCATCTGCTGTGGATGTTGTTGCATGTATCCATTTGGGATATATAGGCAAAGAAGGGACTTCCTTTTTTAAAATGTATTTTTAGTAACAGAGGATTAAACCTCAAAAAGTTTGTTTTTGTTTGTTTATTTACACTGTGTCAGGCGTTTTTTGTCGACTCATCATATTGATATACAAGCCTCATGTATGATGTAGCTTCATCTGGCTGAATTGGGCTTCATGAGTTTATCGTTAACGGTGATTCATCAAGAACAGCCTCATTAAAACCACAAATGAAACAATGTTGTTTCAGTGATAACACATCTTCACAAACGTGGACGATCACACAGGTCTATGGACAGGGGAGAGCGGCGGGGGCAGGAGGACTTAAAAAAGTTCTTTCTCTATCTGTCTGTCTCTCTCTGTCTGTCTTGTCTCTCTCTCTCTCTCTCTCTCTCTCTCTCTCTCTCTCTCTCTCTCTCTCTCTCATCTTGCATTATGCGTTCCGTATGGAAAATGAAATAGAAAAAAATCGAGCAGCGCTCGTTTTCCATCACAGCCTTTTCAGATTGAAATTCTCTACCATACAACCCTTATTACACGCGGCCCCCCTTTGAGAACATTTGGAGTTTATCGTCCCCTTTGCTTTAGACATTCACTCGCATTCAAACGTGCTGTTTTTCTCTCTCTGTGTTTTCATCTGCAAAGATCAAAGTGATTTTCGTTAGACACCACAAACATTCTACAAACGCCAATTATCAAAGATCTCGGTAAACTTCAGCTAATCTGGCTTTAATGCTTCACAACAAAGAGTTCTCTTTCAAAGGAACGTCAGGACTGGAGGATTTTAATTGTAGCCCCTAGGCTTCATGATTCCTTGTAAACAGCCCTCAAACATTTTCTCTGGTCCTTACAAACAGCCCTCAAACATTTTCAATGGTTACTGTGTCCCTTATGATGTTTTGATTTTGCTCACGTCTGTTGGTGTGTTTGTCTGTCTGTCATTAAGATTATACAAAAACGATGCAACCGGTTGAAACAAAACTCAGTTGAAAATTAAAATGTGATCGACAGACGATTCCAGTCTATGTCAGTGTAGATTCGGATCATAACAATGGATCCAGGATCCTTTGGCAAATTATACATACAGAAGAAAAGAATACTTCATAGATATCAACAACACTGTGTACAGATAGAATGTGAGCTCCTAAAGAATTTACTCCATGTCGGAGCAGATCCATAGATCCATAGGTGGGCCTTGGTGGAGGTTTGCACTCCCCTAAATTCCTTTCTCGGATTTGTTTGTTGGTTTGCTTCGCTTGATTTCTTTTTTCTGGCTTCTTTGTTTGTTTGTTTGTTGTGTTTTTGTTCCATTTTTCTCCATCTAGCGTTACTGTCTGAGCTCAACATGGTTTGAATTTTTGTATACACACATAAAAAACGCGTGCGCGCTCGCACACGCACACGCACGCTCACACACACATACACACACACACACACACACACACACACACACACATACACACATACACACACACACACACACACACACACACACACACACACACACACACACACACACACACAACACACACACACGCACACCTATCCACAAACATACATACATGCAAAAAACACTCTCGTAGAGATGTTCTCTCTCTCTCTCTCTCTCTCTCTCTCTCTCTCTCTCTCTCTCTCTCTCTCCCTCCCCCCCCCCCCACCTCTTACTCTCTCACACACACACACACACACTCACTCACAGTCAGCGACAATAAATCTGATTCTGGAGGAAAGCCATTCCGGCATGTGCTTCAGCGGATTCTCCATTCTTCTTCTCGGGCTTAACGGCCACAGAGACTGATGGAAAGTCTTTCCGTGTGCCTGGAAAGCGTGAAAGGGGGAAAGAAGACGGACAGACACATCAGTCAACAGACAGAGGGAAAGACTAGAAGAGGAGGAGAGGAGGAAATCAGCCCACGGGTCACCTCCAAGTCAGTGGTCAGTACTGTTTATGGTTCAAGGGATAAAATAAAATAAAAAGCAGTAAACAATGAAAAAGGATATTTGTTAATTTTTCTTTCTGTGTTTGTCTGTTTGTAGTGAATGTGGTGTTTAGGCGCAGAGTCGTGTGGTATATCTGTTTCAATGTAGGATCTCAGTAAGAATTAAAAACTATATTACATGCACGCGGACCAACACATGCACACACACACATAAATGCAAAAGACACACATACACACACACACACGCACACACAGACATTCACACAAACGCACACACACACACACACACACACACACACACACACACACACACTCAAACACATACACACACACACACACACATACACACAGCACGTGTGTGCAAGAGCACACACACACACACACACATACACACACTCACACACACACAGACACACACACACACAGACACACACACACACACACACATACACATAAACACATGCGCGTGCACACACACACACACACACACACACACACACACACACACACACACACACACACACACACACACACGCATATATGCTCATGCACAAACACACACAAAAGCCCCCCCCAAAAAAAAAAAAAAAAAAAAATGGAACTTATGTGATCAGTTTTAATCAGACTTAATAGGATGATGGATTGCCGTCTAAAATATCCTCACTGACAGCCCTCAACCTTATTTCAATACTTATTCTGGTTGTTGTTCAAAATAAAAGAGTGAGGGAGAATCATAAAGCGAAACAACTGAATCACAGACCGGGTTAATTAGTAGCCTTTCTCGTTTGCAGGGTTGGTCAGATGTTCTTTCGTATCAACTGTCCTGCGGTTAGCTGCGTTCATTCTCTGTTAGTTTATGTGATGCGTGCCGATAACGTTCAAGATCAAACATCTGAGTCAGTTTGGAAGAAAGGTTACTTTGCACACTTCTTCTGCTGTGGCTATTGTTGTTGCATGTCTTGATTCGGGAGATATGGGCAAAGTTGGCACTTTCTTTTCAGCAAAAAAAAAAAAAAAAAAAAAGACATGTGATTCGAGTGCTGGTTGCAATGGAAATCTTCGTTTAGAAGCTAACTATCACGAACTTCCTTATTACTACTGTTACGACATCAGTGTGGCTGAAAAGGAAATCTTGGGTTAAAATATGACTTAATCACTGTACAGTCGTCATCTACATTTGTGAGGAAAGCTCTTGTTATAAAAGAAAGCTTGGTATTCATGTATTGTAAACTGTAAAAGTTTATTATCATTATTTGAACTTATGTTCATGGTACATTAAACTTATATAGACCAGGGACTGCAAAGCGATTGTCACTGTGCTTTAGCAGACTGATCATGAAATGATTGTATTTCCTTGATGTGGCTTCATGACGACCTCACGTGCCTCAATTTGACTGCATTTTTTGTACTGTTCCATCCCCCACCCATCCCCCATTATCCGCATGTGAATAAACTAAAACCTTCACACACAAAAAATAATAAAATAATGATTAAAACTAATATCCAGAGGTTAGCTGCGTTCATTCTCTGTTAGTTAATGTAATGCGTGTGACAACGTTCAAGATCAAACAGCTGTCAGTTTTGAAGAAAGGTTACTTTGCACACTTCTTCTGCTGTGGCTGTTGTTGTTGCATGTCTTGATTCGGGAGATATGGGCAAAGCTGGCACTTTCTTTTTTTTTTTTTTTTTTTTTTTTTCGAAATGGTTCCCATGGATTAGAGTAAAAGAGGATTAACCGTAAAGCTGTCTTCATTTTTCTGTTTGTTAACACTGAATCAGGCGTTATGTTGTCTTATCTGAATGATATGGTCACCGAATTATGACTGTAAAGTTTGCTGTCTCTAAACGAAATGATCGTTTGCATATGTGATTGTATGCTACATGTCTTAAAGCTTTGATGATTATAAAATCTGTGTCATTATAGTATGCATTTCTACATTGTTTGTCTGTCTTTCTCTGCGCGCGTGCGTGTATGTGTGTGTGTGTGTGTGTGTGTGTGTGTGTGTGGTGTGTGTGTGTGTGTGTGTGTGTGTGTGTGTGTGTGTGTGTGTGTGTGTGTGTGTGTGTGTGTGTGTGTGTGTGTGTGTGTGTGTGTGTGTGTGTGAAGTCAATTCAAGTCAAATTCTTTCTTTATTAAGGGCTGAAGAATAAGCTGTCAAGCTTTTTTACAACCTGCACTCTTTTCATTACATCATTTTCAGGTTGGAATTCTCTATCATATAACCCCTTTTACATGGGTACATACATACATGCGTGCGTTTTTTTATGAGCGCGCGCACGGTTGTGAGCATAAATATATATATATATATATATATATATATATATATATATGTGTGTGTGTGTGTGTGTGTGTGTGTGTGTGTGCACGCGCGCGCGCGCGCGCGCGCGCGCGTGTGCGCGCGTGTGCGCGCGTGAGGCGCTCGCGCGCATGCGCGCTTGTTGTCAGTGTACGTACATTCGTGTGTGGTAAATATTGACGTTGTGATTTTCAGACATTAAGATGTGCTAGCGTAATTGACAGAACAATGAACATTGTTTGTAATTGTCCAACCATTCCCTTCGTGCAGATCTCACTGAATGGTAATCGCCATAACACTAAAATGAACATCATGAGTTTTGGTATCATGTCAATATAGAATTAGTTACAATCATTGCGTCATACACTGGCACAAGATTTGTTATGTGTTCGTTTTTTAGAAAAAAAAATTGAAACAAATCCTATGTTACTCTCTATCTCGATCAGAATATTACCGTGAATTTTGCCAGTCAGAGGACACACACACAGAAAGACAAGATGGATGTCTCATGTACAATTTAGCTTCGTAGCCCTGAACAGAACTTCATGAGTTTATCATTGATGGTGAGTCATCAAGGAAGCCACATTAACACGATAAATAAAAAAAAATGTCTTGTTCAGTTGTAAAAACACACATTTACAAATCTCCACGATCACATAGGTTTGTGTGTGGGGAAGTGAGGGGGGTGGGGGTGGGGGGCAGGAGGGCTTTAAAACACACAAAGGCCCTATAAGCAAAAAATCTCTCTCTCTCTCTCTCTCTCTCTCTCTCTCTCTCTCTCTCTCTCTCTCTCTCTCTCTCTCTCCCTGCGTTCCACATATTAAGGGAAATAAAAAACCACACCAAACCAAACCCAAAACAAACCAAACAAACGAACAAACAAACAAAACATCGAGCACCACTCGTTTTCAATTACATGCTTTTCAGGTTGGAATGATCTGCCATATAACCTTTTAGTACACGCGGGCGCCTTTGAGGAAAATGAGGAGTTTATGGGCCCCTTGCTTCAGACATTCACTCGCATTCAAACGCGCTTTTTTCTCTCCCTGTGTCTTCTTCTTCAAAGATCAAAGTGATTTTCATCAGACACCACAAACGTTCTGCAAATGCTAAATAATCACACAAAAATGTCAGCTAACATGGCTTTAATACTTAACAACACAAAGCTCTCTTTCAAAGGGAACAAAACGGTTTGGAGGGTTTTTTAATAGTAGTCCCTAGGCTATATCATTCCTCTAACCTTATCCTTGAAAACGGCCCTCAAAACCTGTCTTTCCAAACGTTGCCGGCTGCTCTGTGCGTCCTCACGTGAGGTTCTGATTCTGCTCGGATCGATTTGTTTGTTTATCTGTTTGTCAGCAAATTATATAAAAACCATGGAACAGATTTTAACAAAACTCGGTGAAAAGATGAACTGCAGTTCAAAGACGGGTCCAGTCAATGTCAGTGTGAATTCGGATCAAAACGACGGATCCAGGATCCTTGGGCAAATTACCCACACACAGAAGAAAAAAAGAAATACTTCACGTATCTTCGGAACACTGAATAGATAGAATGAGACCGGAAAGAGAATTTACTCCATGTTGGAACAGACCCATGGAGCAAAGCTTGGTGGAGGTCTGTGCTTCCCCCGAATCCTGTTCTCGGCTTTGTTTCTTTGTTTTATTTGTTTGTTTGTTCGATTGATTCTTTTTTACTTCCAATTTTTGCTTTGTTTGTTTGTTGTGTTGGAAAGTTCTCCATCTAGCATTAATGCCTGGGTTTAAAATGTTTGCTTGTTTTTGTAGATAGAGACAGACACAGACACAGAGACAGACAGACCGACCGACCGACCGCAGACCGACAGACCGACAGACACAGAGAGACTTGCACACACACACACACACACACACACACACACACACACACACACACACACACACACACACACACACACACACACACACACACACACACACACACACACACACACACACACACACACACACACACACACACACACACGTACACACACACAGAGAAGCATACGTATCATATCACATCACATTCCTCGGGTGAAAGATGTGGATCCCATCCAGTTCGCGTACCTCTCCTTTCTTATTAGTCTCTCCCAACGATCCCCCACCCGTCCCTACCCGCCCCACCCACCACCCGCCCACATCCGTCAGCACCTCACCACCACCCACCCTTCCTCATAACTTTCTTTCCTCTTATCCTTCACCCCCTCACTAGAAAAAGAAAATCAGGACTAAACAGAAATAAAGGAAAATGGACGTTCGTTTTTTTTTTTGTTTTGCTTTTGTTTTATTGCCAAATATCAATCTCGTCGATACTAGCTCCAAGATTGTGAAGACTCCAGAGAGAAGGCTGGCTGCCAGGGAGGAGAAGGAGAGGAGGAGGGTGGTGGGCTGTTTGTAAGAGGGGAGTGGGAGGGATAGGGGATGGAGTGGGTGAGATACATAGTACATGTCAAGATCTTATGATATGACATAAACGCTTGTGTGAGGGATATGTATACAAAAAATATTGTCACACACACACACACACACACACACACACACACACACACACACACACACACACACATATATATATATATACATACACACACACACACACACACACACACACACATAACACACACACACACACACACACACACACACACACACACACACACACACACACAC
>JADBJO010001883.1:175000-186769 GCA_016801955.1 Conus betulinus
AGGCCAGTTTGACCGTTGGTATGGATGACACGTGACACATAGCATGCACCCTGCGTGAGAGATTGAAAGAATGGAGGAAGTAAGGAAACTGAGTGAACGATATTGAACGATATTGACTGGATGACACGGGAAACGACTGAATGAAGCGCCAGCTGGCAGCTCGGCACTACCCAGGTAGGCAGCCCGTTGTGTAAAACGAGTGTGGATTGTAAAGCGCTTAGAGCTTGATCTCTAGCCGAGAATAGGCGCTATATAGTAAGTATTCATTATTATTTATTATCAAATCGCTAACCACTTTGCACTCATCGGAGGAACGCTGGAAGAACGTTAACCATTTTGATCTCACAGAGAACAGATTGTAGAACCTTAGACCACTTTGTTGGTCCTTAATCGTCAGTCCTTCCAAATGTTTGTGAATGGAAAGGGGTTTGTTGGAACGGTGGTTGGATGGGGGGGGGGAATGGGTGACCGTCCGGGGGGGTGAGGGGGGGGGGGGGGGTGGGGGGGGGGGGGGGGGGGGGGGGGGGGGGGGGGGGGGGGGGGGGGGGGGGGGTTGGGGGTTGGGGGGGGGGTTAACAAACTGCAAAGAGCAGAGTGGAAAATTAGAAGAGGGAGTAATTTTCCATGGGAATGATTCCCGTTCTGAACCTGAAATGTGGCACTGCTAAATCTGAAAAGCATCATGCAAGTTGACCAAGTCTGAACTGCACAGCACAAAATTTCGCCGGTCTTGAAGCTGATTTTCATTATGTTTTTTTTTTTTTTTACCTCTGGATCAAAGAGGCAAATGACTCGTGTTCGACTTTTGTTTTCGTTATTTTCAATTTTATTTGACCTGCCTGAAGAAAACTCAAGAGGCTGAGATGTCTTGTGCTGGTTTTGTGATTTGTTTGCTCCTTCATTTTGTGGCCCTGTAATTCTATGTTTTGCTCCTGTGTCTTTTTCTGCCTGAGGTGACACCAACCTTGAAACGGCTTGAATTGAAACTTACGGCTGTACTTTACTGGTCTTGTGTTTCATGAAATCGTTTTTATTAGGTGTGCGTTGCGATCATAATTTAACATTCCCTCATTGTGTATCCAATGTTTCGTGCTTAAAGACTGTCAGACAACATACCTGTAACCCACATCAGCAACGACAACAACAACAACTAACTACCCCGCAACAAAATACCCGCCTGTCCCCACTCTTCTCTTACACCCGTGCCAGCTTCATAACCCGGTCCAGCTTGTCTCCAGCCCATTCCTTTTCTACTATCCTCCATCATCACAGAATTCGCACTTGGATATGCAACAACACAAAATGAAGTCAGCAACAACACAAAATGAAGTCAGCAACAACACAAAATGAAGTCAGCAGCAACAACACAAAATGAAGTCAGCAACCACACAAAATGAAGTCAGCACCACGTCTCACCTTTCTCATACAGTGCCCCCCGAAAACATCAACAACAACAACCCCCCCCCCATACACTCCCCCCGATGCTTCTCACATTTCCACACACCTCGCAACGTCAACAATCCCGCTCTCGCCACCACCACCACAAAGATTTCTGTTCTGTTCTGTCGCAAACTCATGACTGCACACATATAACACACACCTCCACCCCCCTGGAAAACTCTTCTCTAGCATCTCAAAAGAACAGTGTACGATCATCATGCCTATAACTCAGCCACCGCCTCAAGACTCACACAGCTCAGTCATTCACACAACCAACTCATTCACAACCCACTGCGACCAGATCAAGAAGACCATAATTCAGACTACGCAACGAACACAGGATAAGCCTCCCAGATCGGTCTTGACCCCCCAAACATGAAACACTGATCCTACTATCACCTTTGAACGACACAGCCACCTTGTTCACCGCATCCCGGCAATCTCTCGTCCTCACTGATGGTGAAGGTCGGTCTTACCAACACATGTCAAACTCATTTCCCGTTTTTCTCCCTACCACCGACCAATACCAAGGCCCATCTGCACTGTATTGATAGCGATGGATTAATTTTTTTTTTTTTTTTTCCAGGAAACTTAGCAAATGTCCTGCGCTTGAGAATGTATCCATGTGGTTGTGTGTGTGTGTGTGTGTGTGTGTGTGGTGTGTGTGTGTGCGTGTGTGTTAGTGTGTGCGTGCCGTGGGTGTGTTTGTACGTGTTGTGAATATGTGTGTGTGTGTGCATGTGTGTGTGTGTGTGTGGTGTGCGTGTGTGTGTGTGGGTGTGTGTGTGTGTGGTGGTGTGTGTGTGTGTGGTGTGTGTGTGTGTTTGTATGTGTGTTGTGTGTGGTGTGTGTGTGTGTGTGTTGTGTGTGGTGACTGAGAGAGAGAGAGAGAGAGAGAGAGAGGAGAGAGAGAGAGGAGAGAGAGAGAAGAGAGAGAGAGTGAGCGGTGTTAACAGCGTTGAGATGGAAGAGGAGAAGCAAATGTCAAGGTTTTGAGGAGAGGGGGGGGCGTTAAAAAACCGATAGTTGGAGTGAACTCGACATTAATAGCTAGCTGCTTTCTTCGTCCTTCTTCTTCTTGCTCCTTGTTGTTGTTTTTGTTGTTTGTTGTTGTTGTTCTTCTTCTTCTTCTCGATCAAGCTTTCTTCTTTCTTCTTTCTTCGTCTTCGTCGTCGTCGCCGTCGTCGTCTCGTCGTCGTCGTCGTCTTCTTGTTCTTCTTGTTCTTTTCTTCTTCTTTCTTTTCTTTCTTCTCTTCTTCTTCTTCTTCTTTCTTCTTCTTCTCTTTTTCATCTTCATCTTCATTCTATTCTTCTCTCTTCTTCTTAGGTTGTTACAATCGCACACGAAACTAACAAATTCTGAGTGAGGGCATTATGAAGTTTTGATTTAGGCTTTTCCCAGGATGGTGACATTGTTTCTCCTCCCTCTCTCTCTCTCTCACCAAAATCACACGATTATTATTTACAGTTTTACAGTGTGGAAAGCAAAAGAATACACTGAAACGGTTTTGATTGTTTATTTTTCGCAGCGCTCTAAGTTTAGGACAGAGCGAAGGACAAGCATGAAAATTGCATGACCACTGTCGACACGCACTGCTGCAGAAGTGGATGCAAGCTTTAAGGTTTCTTGAAAACAGATCCAACTGTCTCCATGCTACGTAGGTTGCCACAGTATGTGCAACTTTCCGGATGTACGTGTCGATAGAGAAAAGCGAAACAAAACAAAAACAAGGCAAAACAAAATAAAAAACAAAACAAAAAAGAAAGAATAAAAAAAAAAACTTGCTTGGTTTTTGTCTCTTGATATGCTTGGTGACCCTTCCTTTAATTAGATGGTAATTGATTCCTTTTATTCACCATTTCCGATATAAGAATCCGCTGCCCGTCAAAGATCAACGTCGCTCAAGTCGCAGCCGAGGAAACGATGGGGGAAGGGTTGTATCTTTAGGCGATGTGAAGAGAAATAGTCTCCAGTGTTGTTCTACTTGGTAGGTCGACTGCGTGCACCTTTGCTAGAGCTTGGCAAGAGCGCTCAATGTTTTGCCCAAAGAGAACTAAATCCTGTGCTGTCAACCAGCGATCTTTTTTCCCCCCTATCATTATTGAGAACCTAAGATGACATTAATGGTAAAACAACAAGAACAAAGAAGAACAACAACAACACTGAAGATAATCAGATAGTGGTGACTCTTGCGTGCTGTCAACCAGCGATCATTAAACAAAAACTCTTTATTAAGAAGCTAAGACGACATTAATGATAAAACAACAACAAGAACAACAACACGGAAGATAATCAGATACCGGTGACACTGTGGCTGAACAAAGACTTCAAATGAAAATCACGTGGAAATCGGAATCCTATAACAATCACCGCCATCTTGTTTCCGTCTGAAAACACCCCCTGAGGGCCAGCCACAGAACACAAAGAGCGATAGCGACAAACGGTCTGTTGCCCAGACAAAAACGACAAGTTTTGCAACAGTAGAAACGTTCCGTTGCCAAGACAAAACAACAAGTTTTGCAACATGTAGAGCGCGCTCGGTCAGGGTGAACGCAAAGTGGATTCACAGGGATGAAGAGAAAAGAGACAACAAAGATGGAGAGTATTCTGGGCGAGGCTGAGTGAGGGTGGGTGGTGGGAGTTGGTTTTGGGTTTAAGATATTGTACTGCTATCGTAAAGCGGGGATTGGATGTTATTTTCTCTTATGTTTTTTTTTTTTTTTTTTTTTTTTTTTAAAGCGAGCTTACATTTAACATAGATGTGGAAGCGTTAAGAAAAAAAGAACCAGTGACTGACTTCTGTTTGATTTCGACCTTATGAGAGAGAGAGAGAGAGAGAGAGAGAGAGAGAGAGAGGAGAGAGAGAGAGAGAGAGAGTATGAAGATGGAGTATGGCTGCCTTAATGGCGGGATAATAAAAAACGGTCATACACACAGAACTCCACTCCCTTTGTTGGGGGTGGGTGGGATTAATCCTTGTCTGACTATACAGGGAGTGTCCACAGGAGTATCAGCCTGCGTACGCTCACAAAAAAAAGAGCAAAAAACAAACAAAAAAACATAAAAAAAAAACAACCAACAAACAAAGAAAAAATCAACTAAAGGTGAAGAACGAATCGTGTGTTCCGAAGAAAATGTGGAATGCTAGACGGGTGGACTTAAAGGTGGCGATTTTAAAGAATGTATGCAAAATACTTGGATACGTTGAATGTTGATGTGAATGCCAATGTTGATTTATTTCCACGTGCATCGTGTGGAGCTGCTGCCTGCATGGTTCACTTAGTTGCTAATAGAAGGAAAGTACGCAGATGAAAGGTCTGATGACGATTGTGAAAAAAAGATTGTTAGGGGCTTTCTTAAAAAAAATTCCAAAGGTGTAAACGTGATGATAATAAAGAAAGAATTACAATGAAACTTATGCATGCGAAAGAAAGGAATATGGGTGGCTAGAGAGAGAAGAGAGAGAGAGAGAGAGAGAGAGGAGAGAGAGAGAGAGAGAGGAGAGAGAGAGAGACAGGCAGACATATATATATATATATATATATATATATATAGATATAGAGAGAGAGAGAGAGAGAGAGAGAGAGAGAGATAGAGAGAGAGAGAGGAAACGTAATTTTGAACAGTCAAAACCGCAAGAATGAAAATTCAGCAGAGATTTAAGTCTGCTTTGGACAGCACTTAGATCAGTGAATACAAGATCTTTATTATGATGCCATCAGCTCACAACAGTAGTCTGATCCACTCTTCAGAAGTTTTAAGGGCTACAGATCACATTAACTATGGGAGGAACACTGTGGATGATGACGCTGCAGACTTCGAGGAACTTTTATATAATGATCTGATTTGCAGAAATGAATGTAAGGTAAGGTAAGGTAAAAGGTAAGGTAAGGGTAAGGTAAGGTAAGGTAAGGTTGCTTATAGCCCAGCCGACCGCAAAGGGCCCATATCAGGAATGAAGTGATTGACTGCACACGGAATTTAAAATTAGGAAAAAGTGCAAGCTCAGATAGAATTTTGAGTGAAATATTTGAAACATTGGAACTCGGTCGTCATCGATTTCCTTGTTATATCATCTAACAGACTGTTTTAACGATGGGAATTTTCCCAGCAGCTTGGGTCAAACCTATTATCATTCTTGTCTATAAAAAGGGCAACAACCCAGATAATTATCATGGAATGGCACTGACAAGTGTCGTTAGCAAAATGTAAACTTATTGTTTCATTGTAAAGAATACAAAACTATTCGCAGATAAAGCAAAATTTTTAATAGAATATTGCTAAAAATGAGGGCCCAGTTTTAGAGGGCTAAAATTGAACTGCGATGATGACTCGGTGAAATCTCTCGCAAGGTATACTGCAGAGGGCGTTGAACATTCGAAATACGAAGAATGGCTGAAACCAAGGTGATTGAAATATATAACGACTTTTAAAGGTGACGGTAGCGCACTTTAGTTTTGATTGTTAATATGCCTGCGAATTCTTGAAAGGTCCATTACTGCGGGTGGTCGGGTTTCAGGCTTGTGGTGCTTTGAATGGTAAGCGTTGTTTTAATTCATGTTTGTTGTGGATTAACTGTCCACGTTATTTGCTATTTGCTTGGCACCTTTCATGTCACCAAGGCTGTATAGCTAATGACATTTAAAATTGTTCAGTGTTCTCTCCCTCTCTCCCTGTATGACTGTCACACGCACAAAAACACACACCACCACACACACACACACCACACACACACCACACACACACACACACACACATCTCTCTCTCTCTGTCATACACACACACACACACACACACACACACACCACACAACCGCACGCACGCACGCACGCACGCAAGCTCTCTCTCTCTCTCTCTCTCTCTGTCTCTCTCTCTCAACACACACACACACACCACACACACCACACACACACACCACACACCACACACACACACACACACACACACACACACACACACACATATATAGGGGGGCAGTCAAAACATATCGCTTTTGAAGCCACACAAACGAACCTATGTTTCAGTTTTTGTCTCGCCTTCAGTGCTAGGAATGCCGTTTGTTTTTTGTTTACTTCTTCTTCTTCTTCTTCTTCTCTCGCTCAGGCTGACTCATCCCTGCTTCAAATGGCCTGACAAACAGACCGAAAGACTGAGATGACTTATCGGCCTTTGGCTGATATGCCTCAGTCTCTCCACTAACAAGCTCCGCTGAGACAGCACTCACTGAGGAAAACGTGATTCACTTTGGGAATGAAATACACCGCCCCGTTATCTTGAAACACGTTTGTTTTCCTTTCATGTATTGTGGCAGAGAGAGAGAGAGAGAGAGAGAGAGAGAGAGAGATAGAGAGAGAGCATCCATGCCTACACACACGTTCAGTTATTTGAACGTGAGTTTGTGCCACTCTTCCCTCCCCCACCCCCCTCCCCTCCCACCCCCCCTCCCCCACCCCACCCCCCTCCCCAACCTTCCATCGCCTCCTCTCTCCTTTTCCTGTGCCATTCTTCCCCTACCAAGCAACGCACATCATTGCATGCGTACGTTGTGTGTGTGTGTGTGTGTGTGTGTGTGCGTGCGTGCGTGCGTGCGTGCGTGCGTGCGTGCGTGCGTGTGTGTGTGTGTGGTGTGTGTGTGTGTGTGGTGTGTGTGTGTGTGTGTGTGTGTCTTACCGTCCTTCTTTAAGAATCGTCGTATCTTCTTTAAATTACATCAGTTTGAGGCATATTTCTTTGTTTGAATGTTCGACGCCTCTGTATATGCCATGCTACAGATTTCACAGAATCATCGTCATCATCCAATTTCAGTTCTCAGGGTCCCCGAATGTGCCGTTTTTTTACGAACAGAATCGTCCTCTTTGACAATGAAACAAAAAAATGTGTCGCACACTCCCTAAAGAATCCACACGATGGGCAAGGCGACGACGTAGATGACTTAATGTGGGATCTGTTTTTTTTTTAATGGGCGTTTAAGGCAAGTCTGGCAAGACAAATTCTATGCAACCTACTTGTCCTTATCGAAATATATTCTCTCTTTCAAAACAGGCTCTAAAAGCATCTATCTGTCTGTCTGTCTATCTATCTACCTATCTATCTGCAATAGATTCGATTTACCACAACTCACTCTTGTCTTTACAGAGTCATACATGCTATCAACACACTTATACGGCTTACCACGCACACCATTTTAAAGCAATATAAGCCAAAGAAGAGATTCATTTGACAACATCTAAAGCTTTATCAGAATCTACAAAGGCAAAAGGAATCTGTCATTTAAACCAAACTGGTTTTCAACAAATGACATCAAAGTGAACTTGCGATCAAGTGCTGAAAAATTCTGTTTAAATCCAGGTTGGAATCCATTAGATGTTATTTTCTCAACCCATTCCTGAAGTTTTCTGTGAATGGCAGTGCCATTTATTTTTACTACCTTGCTCAACGTTTCCTCGATAGTTATTTGGATTAAGGGCAATAATTTTTCTTTTATGCAACGGAAGGACAATTTATTCTGATTCAGCTGAGGTGGGAGCACAAACGCACACATGCACGCACGTAGTCATGCACGCATGCACGCGTATGCGCGCACATCCCCCTCCCCCCACACAAACACACACACACACACACACACACACACACACACACACACACACACCACACACAACACACACACACACACACACACACACACACACACACACACACACACACACACACACGCATGGAACATGGAAAGTCTGACTGAAAAAGAGAGAGCCTACGGACACAGTGTGGAAGTTAGTGAAAAGAATGACAGAAGAGTTGAGAACAGTTATGGAAGCAATCATTATTTGAATGCTCCCATTACAATTACGGAAATAGATGACGTAATTGCGTCCCTTAGTACAAATAAAACTTCAGTAGGACCAGATGCAATTTCCAATGAAATGATAAGACACTTACCCAAAACATCTTACAATCTTTCTACATAAATTTATTCAACAGTGCTGGGCAGAAGGCGTCATGCCATCCCTATGGAAACAATCAATTATTGTTCCTGTTCCCAAACAAGGGAAACCAAAGTCTGATAAAAACAGTTACAGGCCAATTGCTCTGACTTCGCATGTAGGGAAACTCATGGAAAGAACAATTTAAAAAGACCAGTACATCATTGTGAAAAGAACGGTATAATACCGATAAATCAGGCTGGCTTCAGGATTAGCAGATCAACAATTGACCATCTTGTTAAAATTTCAACACAAGTTAAACAACAGTTCGCCAGAAGAAAAAATGTACTTGCCACCTTTTTTTGACATAGGAAAAGCTTACGATCAAGTCTGGCATACAAAGTTACTTAACAAACTGAGATCAGTCGGTCTCTCAGGTTCCATATACAATTACTGTACAGTTTTTCTTAGCGATCGATCAATCCAAACAAAGATAGGTGCCACTTATTCTAATAAAAGGTCTCTTCAAATGTGAATCCCACAGGGATCTGTAATTACTCCTATTTTGTTTTATATTCTGATTCATGATCTTCCAAAATCGTTGTCTAAAAATGTCGAACTTGTGCAGTATGCTGATGACATCTGTATGTGGATGAAAGTCACTCTGAAAAAAAACACACCCCGACTAGATCAGTAAATTATGTTAAAAGACTATACCAGTGTGAACTTGACAATATAAGTAACTATATGGCTGAAAACGGATTAACTCTATCTCCAGAAAAATCGCATATGATGCTTTTTAATGCAGGTTATGACGTCAGTCCTCTGCCTTCTTTTGAAATAGATGGATCTGTTATTGAATATAAAACAGAATGTAAAATTTTTAGGTGTTTATTTTACTTCCAAATTGTCATGGAGTTACCATTTGGAATCTGTATTGACAAAGGCCAGAAAAAAGTTTGAATATCCTTAAGGTAATAAGTCAACAACCATGGGGAAAGGACACTCAAACGCTTATTCACTTAGCAACACATTGGTACGTTCAAAACTAACATATGCACAGGAAGTTTTCTTCTCTGCACCTAAATATTTAATCAAAAAGTTACAAAGTGTTGATAGCAAAGCTTATAAGCTAGCACTCGGTGTTCCAGTGCATGCGTCATCTATAAAACAGATCTAGTTGCAAAGTGAAACGACTGCAGGCGGAAATCTAAACAAATCTTAAATAAATGTCAGCGAACCGCCCAGAGAAACGTGGACAAACGAGTCACAAGACAAATCACAACACAGAAGCAATCTGAAGCGATCAAAGCTAAGTGCATTTTCGTTATTTGTTTCATTTTTGTTTCACCTGAAGAAGACCTAAGAGGTCGAAACGCGTTGTGTTTTGTCTTGTGACTCGTTTGTCCACGTTTCTCTGGGCGGTTCGCTGACATTTATTTAAGATTTGTCATCTATAAAAACCTACGCAGAGATTCGTGTATTACCACTAGAAGAACAGATGAAACTCGCCTCAGCAAAATATATTTTACGAAGTTATTCTACTCAAAACTCAGTTGCTATGGAAATCGAGTTAAAATCAGATATTTATTTCCCTAAAAGGGCACATAATATACATTCTCTAACAACGATAGGTTCATATACGTCTGATCTGTTTAAAAATGCAGGCGTTGAGCCTAAAAATGTAGCTCCGCGACTATCTTACAGCATAATCCCTAAATGGGAACTCATCGCTGCCAATTTTGACACAGATTATTTAGATTTCAAGAGAAAGAGGAAGGTCCAGCTGTCTCTGCATCTGTCCGCTCTCATATAGATAATCATTATTCAACCATTTGAAAGTCTATACAGATGGTTCTGTCCTCGATAACGGTCTAGCTGGTGCAGCTTTTGTTATCCCGGCCTTGAAGGTGGAACGATCCTATCACATCGGGAAAATATTTTTCAATATTTACAGCTGAACTCGTTGCTATTGCAATGGGTCTGAATTATCTGCTGAATCTGCCTGTTTTTCTGTTTCATATACTGTTTTGTGTAGATTCTAAATCTGTTTTATTCATTTAATACAAAAGTAAGAGGGGAACTTGTCACTGAAATTATTCACTTAATTCATTTCCTGTCTGTACGTGGTACCAGTGTCAATTTTGTTGGGTTCCTTCTCATTGTGGATTATCTGCAAATGAATGGGCGGACCGAACAGCAAAAAAGGGTGCAAAGAATCATAAACAATTCTATCAAAATACAAATCCCCCTGTCCCTACAAGAAGGATGTTATCTTTTGAAAAAAAAACTTGCTGGAATTTTTAAAAAAATGCAGCAAGAAGGAAGTGATATTTCTGATGACCTTCGGCGTAAAAAAAACTCTATAAAAACATTTTTTGGTGCCAGTAAAAATAACCATCATCATAGGCTATTAACAAGCATGGTTTTTAGATTTAGACTTTTTGATGCATTTAAAACGAAATTCAGTCATAATGTAACGTGTGTATGTGGCGAAAATATCTCGCCGTTTCATGTTATTTTTCTTTGCCAGCAGTTGAAAAAACATTTGCCTAGTTGGCTGTCAGACATTGAGCCATCCCGCTCATCTTTCGAAAAGTTACTTTCGAATTATTTACAAATATTTGACATTGTACAGGGACTGTATAAGAGTCCCATTGGTAACTTGCTCTGATGATTCCTTGTTTTGATAATGTTGTGTTAGGTTTATTTGTATTACAGTTTGTATTACAGTTTTGTTTTTTTTTCCCATTTAGTATTATTGCCGAGACCCCTCCCCCCCCCCCCCCCCCCCCCCCCCCCTCCCGACCCTCCCCTATCCCCCCTGATCCTGACCTTCCCTCCCCTTCAATGTCATTGGAATTTACTAATTTAAACACATTTGCATACAGTATTACTTAAGTATTTTCTCTCTCTCACGCGGATACACACTCACACGACATTAAATTGAAGAACGAACACACACACTCATGCACACACACACACACACACACACACACACACACACACACACACACACACACACATACACACTCAAACGCGTGAGATCTGCGCGTGCGCGCACAGACACACACACATACCACACACACACACACACACACACACACACACACACACAAACACACACAGAGACCCTTCCCCTCTCTCTCTCTCTCTCCCCACTCGACTGATGCGCACGGTTACACAAGCTTAGTCCTGTCACGTGAATCCTCACGCTAACTTCAGTGGCCGTTATCTGAAAACATCTGCTCTTCAAGGTTGTCTAGGTAATACAGCCTCCCTTGCATTCGCCCTCCCCCCTTTCATCTATTACCCCCCTCCCCTCCAACCCTCCTTCCTCTCCTCTCTCAACTGCCTTCTCCCAACTGCTGCAAGTTCAACCTATCCGTCACTGTGGTGACGGGGGTG
>JADBJO010001883.1:186948-194448 GCA_016801955.1 Conus betulinus
GGCACTTGGTATAAAAGACTTCTTGAAGACATTCTTCTGTGCTCTGGCATTCTGTAGCGTCTTCCTGATGGAAGTTTTTTTTTCAAAGTGGCAGTTGAGTGGGTGTGAGGGATCAGAGGTAATATTCACAGATTTCCTGATTACCGAAACAGTATAGACTTCTCTGAGAGCAGATTGCTTTTTCCCTATAACCTTACCTTTCTTGCCTGATTGACAATTCTGGCGAGCTTTGTTCGATCTTTCTCTGAAAGATTTCCAAACCAGACAGTATGCTGAATGACATTAGACTTTGTTTGTATTAAACTTACATATACATTTTCTAGTATGTTGACTGGCTTTAAAACTACGTAATTTTTTTTAACAGAAACAATCTTTCATTTGCTTTTTTGAAGATACTGTCAGTATGTTGACTAAAAGACAGCTTATGGTCAATGTGTATACCAAGATATTTGAAACGGTCAACAGTTTCTATTGTCTGTCCATTTATCACAACTGGTTGAAATGAACTCTCTGATGTTGAAGAGTTTAATACAAGTTCTTTGGTCTAACCACAATTAAGTTGCAAGTAGCTGGAAGAGCACCAGTCCTGTAGTTCTGAGATGCGACTGAAGTATGCTTGCTCATTTATAGAGCCTTCTTTAAACAAATGATTGTCATTCCATTTTTATAAATCGAAAATAACAGAGGAGATAGAACACATCCTTCAAGAGCACCTGTGTTTAGACAATTTCCTCTGGAAAAACAACCATTCATTGATACTCTCTGGGGTCGGTTTTCAAGAAGATGTCTGGCCCATTTACATAAAGATGAAGAAGTCTGTTAAGTAGAGTGTGAATTTGATCTCACCTATGACAACGATCACCATCCATCAGTCATTGATCAATTCCAATGTTCTCCTCAGCTGGCATTATTATACCAATGCTATCATGTTAGGTCACTTATGGCAATGATCAGCATCCTGTACACTGTTCATCCCACTTATGACAATGATCATTATCCACCAGTCATCAATCATTTTCCTTTCCCCACCCCCAACTGGAATTATTACACCAATGCCACCCACATTATTTCACTATATGACATGGCCATCATCCTATAGTACTGTAGATCTCACTTATGACAATGATTATCATTCATCTGTCATTGATCATTTTCTTTATTCCCCCACTGGCATTATCATACTAAGGTCAATACACTATTTCACTTTTGAAAATGACCATCATCCTACACTACTGTGGATCACACTTACACCATGGCAATGATCATCATCCATCAATCATTGTTTACTTCCTTCATTCCCCCAACAGCATTATTACACAAATGCCACAACATTACCACCTTATATGTAACAATGATCATCATCACTCAGTACTGTTGATCTCAAATGATCAATGATCATCATCTATCGATCATCACCCCCCCCCCACACCCCTCCACCTCCATCCTCTTCCACAACCGCAATACTACACTAATGTCACCACATTATTTCAGTCAGTTATCACAATGACCATCATCCTACAGAACTGTTGATCTCACTCATGACAATGATCATCATCCACCAGTCATTGATATTTTCCTTTATTCCCCCACCACCTGGCACTATTATACCAATGCCACTACATTACTTCACTTCCATGACAATGATCATCATCCTATAGTACTGCTGATCTCAAATGATCACCATCCATCAGTCACTGGAGAATACTGTCATCCAGTGATCACCTTCATACTGCAATATATATGGCAATGAGGAAGTTGACCAAATGGCAAAGGAAGGAGGACAGCAGCCCCAACTGGAACAGGAAGTCTCCTTTTGAAGAAATCAAAAATATTGTCAATGCGAAGCAAAAAAGATGGCTTGAGCAGCACCCAGACTTCAACAAGAGGGATGCGCACTATCGGATGCCCAGATCAGACAAAGTGATTATTGTGAGACTGAGGACAAGGCACTCCAGACTGAGACATCACATGTCCACAGTATTCCACACTGGCGAGTCTTCACATTATCCATGCAGTACAGCCCCAATGACAGCGGAACATTTCCAGCAAAACTTAGAGCAGAAACCTAGCCTGCCAACACACGGATGAGCGGAAAGCCTTATGGACCACTGGAGGGCCTCCGCCATACAGCAGCCTTCGCCAGTACCTCCAGGGTTCCTGTCTGAGTGAACTAAGAAGAAGAAGACCATCCTATTGTAATGTTGATCTCAAATGATCATCATCCATCAGTCATTGATAGATATCCCCCCCCCCCCCCCCCCCCCTTCCCTCAACAGACATCATCATACTAATGTCACCACATCATTTCACCTATGACAATGATCAGCATCCCACAGTTCCTTTAATCTCAGTGATGACAATGATCATCATCCTTCAGTCATTGACCATTTCCTTTATACAGGCATTATTGTACCATGCCACTGTGTGTGTTCCAGTGTACAACAATGATTGTCATGTGTGCACTGTGTGTGTGTGTAAATGAGTACCACACTATGTTAATGTACAGTAAATGGTTTCAGTCAGTCATCAGTGTGTATGTGAAAAGTTCCCACAGTTAGTCTATATATATATCATATTTATCCATGGTATCTAAATATTTTTCTCTCCCCTACCCCCCAACCCTATGTGTGTGTGTGTGTGTGTGTGTGTGTGTGTGTGTGTGTGTGTGCGTGCGTGCGTGCGTGCGTGCGTGCGTGCGTGCGTGCGTGCGTGTGTGTGTGTGTGTGTGTGTGTGTGTGTGTGTGTGTGTGTGTGTGTGCGTGCGTGAGTGTGTGTGTGTGCGTGTGTGTGTGTGTTGTGTGTGTGTGTGTGTGTGTGTTTACACATGATATCCTGTTTCTCATTGATCATTAGTATATTTTCTCAACCAACACTATCATATCAATGCCGACACGTTATTTCACCTGTTACAATGAGCACCATCCTACAGTATTGTTTACTTTTTCAACAACACTATTTGCATATACCCCCCACACACACACACCACACACACACACACACACACACACACACACACACACACACACACACACACACGTATGTGTGGGTGGAGAGAAATGAGCTCTCCCTCTCTCACTTTCCCTCCCCATTGCCCTCTCCCCCCCCCCCCCCCCCCCCCAACAATACCTTATCACCCATTGACCATTTTCATTCCCTTCCAGTCATTGTTAGCATTACCCACACCCCCGCATACAACTACCTTCGCATAACTTGTATCATCATCATCACCACTCATTAACGTTGTTTATTTATTGATTGATTGATTTCGGTTGGGTTTTTTTTTCATTTTTTTTTTTTCTTGTTATTTTTTTTTTCCTTTTTTGGCCCCACTAAGCACTATCATCAATCCACCATAATCACTATTGCCACTCATATATCATACTAATCTACAAAACAAGCTACAACCTCATTGCCCCCCCCCCCCCCCCCCCCCCCCCCCCCCCCCCCTTCACTATTTCCTCTCCCATGATCCCCTCCTGGGTGGCTTCGTTTCCGTCCGGCAGCCATTTTGGTCGTCGTACGCCGAATATGAGAAGATAAGTGGTGCTCGTTGCTCGTTTTTTTTTTTTTTTTTTTCATTGTCCTAAATGTTGTTTGTTTTTGCCTGAAGAAGACCCGAGGTCAAAATGCATTGTGTCTTGTCCTGTACTTTGTTTGTCTGTCCTTGGCGGTAACTAACACCCCCCCCCCCCCCCCCCCCCCCCCCCCCCCCCCCCCCCCCCCCCCTTTGTAAATTTTGATTCATTTTCCGCCCTTAGTCACTCCATTTTGAAACTTGACTCTGACAAGTTGTGAGCCAGTTGGTCAGGGCCGTTCCCTGTGGTCAAAGTCTTGCATCCGTATTACAAGTTTCTTGTCAGGGGCAAGGAAAAAGATCTTTCATGCGAAAATGCTCAAAAAGTATATTTGTCGTGCTGTTGCGTCTACTTCTGATGTTGTTGTACCTACAGTTGTTCTTTCACAGGGTACCCCAGTGCCTGGGTCAGAGATAGCACCTTTGGCTTGTGAGCAAGAACAGGTTCTTTGGGAGTGTTCTCCAGCAGTTGGACTTTCTGTGGTTACACAGGACCCCTCTCCAGAGTCTGTTATTCGTGAAGAGGTTTGTACAGTTGGTGTCATCCAGGACTGTGATGACGCTTTACCCATTCCCACTTTAATTGTTCCAATTGCGTCTTCTATGCTAAATGAAGAAGTTTGTTCCGTACAGTTTGACTGTGCTTCAGTCCAGGGAGTTGCAGTTCAGGGAGTTGCGTGCAGTTTTGTTTTGTTTTTTTTTTTTTTTTTTGATTTTCAGGACCAGGTTCTTTCTCAGGTAATGTACTCTTAGAGATACCACTTACAACAAATGTCCCTGTTAGAAAGAAGTATTATGACATCCCCTTTTTTTTTCGCGAAATGGATTGTTGAGACAGAATTTAATATTATGTTGGATCTTAGTATTATTGAGCCATCGAATAGTCCGCATGCATCTCCAGTTCTGTTGGTCAGGAAGAAAGATGGTACGTGGCGTTTTTGCATTGATTTCAGGTCTTTCAATAAGACTACTGTCTTTGGTGTTGAACCTATTCCTGACGTGGAGAGTCATTTTGCAAGGTTAGCTGATGCTCAGTTTTTCACAAAGATAGATCTTGCAAGAGGATACTGGCAGATCGTGGTTAAGCCCCGATGATCGTCCGAGGACGGCTTACACAATACACGTGGGACTATTCCAGTTTGTCAGGATGTCTTTTGGACTTGTGTCGGCTCCTGCAGTGTTTGCACGTATGATGCGTACGCTGGCATTAGATCAGTTTTCTACTATCAAGTTCTTTGATGATATTCTTGTGCACAGTGTGTCATGGGATGGTCATCGTAGTCATGTGAAGGGTGTACTCTCTTGTCTATGGTCTTTCAGCCTCACAGCTCGTCCTTCGAAGATTGAGGCAGGCTTTCGTTTACTTGAGTTTCTCGGTCATGTTGTTGGAGATGGTACTATGCGTCCTGAAGGGAAGAAGGTTGATAAGATTTTGAAAATATCCACTCCTGCTACTACCAGAGAGCAGATCAGGTCTTTGTTGGGTTTTTTTTTTTTTTTTAACAGGAGTTTTGTTCCTGGATTCGCTACTTTGAGTGCTCTACTGTCTGATTTGATCAAAGATGCTGGTCGTCCTGGAAGGTCTATTTCTTGGACTCCTGAGTGTGCTTTGAGGACGATGTAGGGAATCTTGCATTCTGCACCTGTGCTGTTGTTACCTAGGTTAGATAATCCTTTTGTTCTCAGGACTGATGCTAGTTCTTTTGGTCTGGGTGCTGTATTGCTTCAGGAGAGTGATGATGTTCTTCACCCAGTCATGTTCGCTAGTCGAAAGTTGCTGGATCGTGAGAAGGCGTACAGTACTACTATTGTGCGGGAATGTTTAGCCATTGTCTGAGCTGTGCAGGAGTTTGTTGGGTTTCTTTGGGGAGTAAGGTATATCCTGCAAACGGATCCTCGTCCCTTGACGTACCTGCGAACATCAAACTTCAAGAACTCAAGAACCATGCAATGGGCAGGAGTTTTCGCTGATCTTCTTTCCCGTTCATGTGAGAATCAGTTGATTCCTTAGGAAGAGAGTTTCCTTGTGTTAACTGTTGTTTTTTGACGCTGTTTTAATGTGTGATTTCTGGTTTTTGCATTCTGTTGTTTTATTTACTTCTTAAAAACACACAATTCGCTCATTGTTTTGTTGTTGTGTTGTTGTTGTTGGGTTTGTTTTTTTTTTTTAGGGGAGTATTGTGACGTCAAAGTAAAATTTAGTATTATGACATCAACGTAAAATGAGTAATAAGATAATGTAAAAAAAAAAAAAAAAAAAAAAAAAAAGAAAAAAAAAAAACAGGAGCGAGAGACAAAGCAAAACGGTGAGGCCTGAGTCCGGCCTGGGACTGTCTTTGTTTTTGATCGTCGCTGTCTCCGTCACGTGACATGGAGAGGCGGACTGCCAGGTCGGTAGTGCGTCGTATTTGGCTGTACCCTATGGGACTTTTATGTAACAGTGTTCGTCCGCTGGTCGACGTAGTGTGCTGCACCCTGTGAGACTTCGCTTCAACTGTGTTCATGGGCGGCTCCGCTTGCTGTATGGGTACCCTGGTTGGTGCCATAGACTGTAACTTCGATTCTTTTTTGAACCCTTGGTGGCGAGAACACCACAGAATTATGGACTGTGGTGTGTCTCTATTTGACGCCAGGAGCGCAGACACAATCAGCCGTGTCTCCCTGATAAGTCCAATCCAGCGGACGAAACGCTTAGGAGCAGGCAATATAAATGCATCTGCCTTCAAGAGGGATTACGAAGGTTCCCTCATGCAGCTAGTGAAGGGTTTTTATATTTATGATATATTTTCTTAATTTTTTGTTTCCACTTTCTTCATCTTCATCCCCCCCCCCCCCCCCCCCCCCCCCCCCTTTTTTTTTATTTATATTTTTTTGAAAGTTCAAATCTTTGCCAAGTCATTACTATAATGACGGAATAATTGTTAGCCTGTACTTGTTTCCCCCCACTACTACTAATTGTTCAGCATAGACTGTAAGTTGGGCTCGGTTCAGCCAAGTGTGTGGACTGTGTCTGTTGGGACACTATTGACGGTGCCAGCCAGGTCTGTGCCGATGAGATTATACTAAAAAGAAAAGTATACATGAAATATTGATCGGCACGCTATGTGGTGGCGTGTATTGATATCTGACGGTTAAAGCTCCCTGTGTATTGATCGCTTAGAATATATGAAATATTGATCTGCGTGCTGTGTGGTGGCGTGTATTGATTTTGTGCCTATTAGTTTATACTAATGATACACGGTGATATTGTTCATAATGTTTTGATGGCTCATGCAGTATTATAAAGAAAGAAACCGAAATAGTGTCTTGCCTGGCTGCCCATGTTCGTATGGTGTGGGTGTGTGTAGGGAACAATCGTTACATGCATCCAAACTTTGAAAGTAAGAGTCAGATAGCCATACACACAGCGCCACATCATCTGTAACAAGTATCCGGTGCCAATGTATCACTCTGTGTTCCTGTGGCTACGTGTCGATCATAATGTGCCAATGTAGCGTTCAGTATTGCTACGTCCCAGTATCACTCTGTGTTCCTGTGGCTACGTGTCGATCATAATGTGCCAATGTAGCGTTCAGTATTGCTACGTCCCAATATCACTCTGTGTTCCTGTGGCTACGTGTCGATCACAATGTGCCAATGTAGCGTTCAGTATTGCTACGTCCCAATATCACTCTGTGTTCCTGCGGCTACCTGTCGATCACAATGTGTCAATGTAGTGATCAGTATTCGTTTCAGTTTCAGTTTCATCAAGGAGGCGTCACTGCGTGCGGACTAGTCCTATACGCTACACCACATCCGCTAATTTGTGGATGGTGTGAGCGCACGTCTCTGTGTATATATGTGTCCATATCTGTGTGTATGGGTGTGTCTTTGTATGTGGGCTTGCACGCACGCACGTGTGTGTGTGTGCATTTGTGTGTGCACGT
>JADBJO010001883.1:199448-209448 GCA_016801955.1 Conus betulinus
ACCGGTGTCATGATGAAATGATAACGAGTGTCATGATGAGATCATACAGCACTACACACTGACGTGGTCCACATACAGCCGGCAGATCTTGTCATCAGCACAGTCATTCACGTGCACCATCAGCACAGTCCTTCACGTGCACCATCAGCACAATCATTCACGTGCACCATCAGCACAATCATTCACGTGCACCATCAGCACAATCATTCACGTGCACCATCAGCACAATCATTCACGTGCACCATCAGCACAATCATTCACGTGCACCATCAGCACAGTCATTCACGTGCACCATCAGCGCAATCATTCACGTGCACCGTCAGCACAATCATTCACGTGCACCGTCAGCACAATCATTCACGTGCACAATCAGCACAGTCAGTAATGCACGTGCACCATCAGCACAGTCATGCACGTGCACGCGCACCATCAGCACAGTCAGGCATGCACGTGCACGCGCACCCTAAGCACGGTCCTGCACGGGCACCATCAGCGCAGTCGTGCATTGGGGTGCAGTGCATGGAAACCCCAATGACATGGATGCAGGAAATGTGAGGTACCCCGCCTCCCCCCTCCCCTATCTGCAGAGGACCTCACTGGGCTCACAGTGTCTCCGGATCTCTGCGCGTCCTTTCAGAAGACCTCACTGGGCTCACAGTGTCTCCGGATCTCTGGACGTCCTTTCAGAAGATCTCACTGGGCGTCACTGGGTCTCCGGATCTCTGGGCGTCCTTTCAGAAGACCTCACTGGGCTCACAGTGTCTCCGGATCTCTGGGCGTCCTTTCAGAAGATCTCACTGGGCGTCACTGGGTCTGTAGATGTCTGTGGTCTTCTCAATACTTTGCCTTTGTCTCCGTCACCTGGCTGGTACAAAGAGACATAGTCATCGTGTAGTGTAGTGTAGTGTAGTGTAGTGTAGTGTAGTGTAGTGTAGTGTAGTGTAGTGTAGTGTAGTGCAGTGTGATGGTGCTTTGTGTTGTGTGTTGTCATGTGGCGGGTGATGTAATGTGACGTGATGCGATGCCTAAAGTTTTGATATGTTGTGACGGAATGTGTTGTGATGCGTTGTGTGATGCAGTAGTACGGTGTGGTGTAATATAATCCGACGAGTTGTAGTAGCGTATTATATTGCATGATGTGGTGTGACGTGGCGTGTTGTTAAGTGCTGTGGTTCGGTGTGGAGTGATATGCTATGACGAGCGGTGTTGTGCTGTGGAGTGATTCGGTATGACGTAATATGATGTCAGTGTGATGTGATGTGGGGTGAAGTGCAGCGTCGTGTGTGCTGATGGGATGTGACAGTGATGTGTTGTCTTGTGATGTGCTGTGATGCGGAATGATGTAATGCTCAAACAATGAGGCATCAGCTGTAACGCTCTACCTCTGAGGCATTAACTGTAAGGTTCTACCTGTGAGGCATCAACTGTAAGTCTCTACCTGTGACACACTAACTGTTGCGCTTCAGATTTACGTCTGTATTTGTGAGGCACTAGCTCTAGGGCTCTATCACTCTACCTGTAAGGTTCTATATGTGAGACACAATCAGTAAGGCTCTATTTGTAAGGTTCTAGCCACGGGAAGCTTTCTAAAAAGTCTCTATCTTGAGGCTCTGTCGGGTCCAACATGTAAGGTTCTATAAGCGAGACTCTGTAAGGTTCTATCCGTGAGACGCAACATGTAAGGTTCTGCAGGTGAGTAACTATCTGTAATGGGGCTGTCTGTAAGGTTTTATGTCGCCATCTGTAAAGGTCTAGTCTGTAATGCTGTATAAGTGAGACTCTACCTGTTAGGCTGTTTCTGTGAAGTCCTTTCCCTGAGACACCTCATCAAAGTCTCTACCTTAAGGCTTTATCTATAAGACTCTCCCTTTAAAGCTTTATCTATAGGACTCTTAATGTAAGATTCTTTTTTTCCTTGAGACACCTCATTAAAGTCCGTACCTTAAGGCTTGATCTGTAAGACTCTCCCTGTAAAGCTGTATCTGTAGACTCTCTGTGTAAGTTTCTACATGTAAGGCTAAATCTGTAAAGCTCTACATGTAAGGCTCTTTTCTATAAGACACTGCTGTATGACTATTTGTAAAGCTTTACCTGTAAGGCTAGGTCTGTGAAACACGACCTGTGAGGGCGTCACCTGTAAGGCTCTGCCAGTAAGGCTTCAGGTGTATGGCGTCACCTGTAAGGGCTCTGCCAGTAAGACTTCAGTGTATGGCGTCACCTGTAAGGCTCTGCCAGTGAGACTTCAGGTGTATGGCGTCACCTGTAAGGCTCTGCCAGTAAGACTTCAGGTGTAAGGCGTCACCTGTAAGGCTCTGCCAGCAAGACTTCAGGTGTAAGGCTTTACCTGTAAGGCTCTGCCAGCAAGACTTCAGGTGTAAGGCTTTACCTGTAAGGCTCTGCCAGTAAGACTTCAGGTGTAAGGCTTTACCTGTAAGGCTCTGCCAGTAAGACTTCAGGTGTAAGGCTTTACCTGTAAGGCTCTGCCAGTAAGACTTCAGGTGTAAGGCTTTACCTGTAAGGCTCTGCCAGTAAGACTTCAGGTGTAAGGCTTTACCTGTAAGGCTCTGCCAGTAAGACTTCAGGTATAAGGCTTTACCTGTAAGGCTCTGCCAGTAAGACTTCAGGTATAAGGCTTTACCTGTAAGGCTCTACTTGTGAAAGACAACCTGTGAAGATCTACCCTTCGCTTGTATCAGTGAGACAGTTCCCGTGAGGCTTCTTTACCTGTAAGGCTTTAGTTGTCAGGCTCTGTCAGACAGTTCCTGTGGGGCTTTACCTGTAAGGCTTTAGTTGTCAGGCTCTGTCTGTGAGACAGTTCCTGTGGGGCTCTACCTGTAAGGCTTTAGTTGTCAGGCTGTGTCAGACAGTTCCTGTGGGCTTTACCTGTAAGGCTTTAGTTGTCAGGCTCTGTCTGTGAGACAGTTCCTGTGGGGCTCTACCTGTAAGGCTTTAATTGTCAGGCTCTGTCAGACAGTTCCTGTGGGGCTTTACCTGTAAGCTTTAGTTGTCAGGCTCTGTCTGTTAGACAGTTCCTGTGGGGCTCTACCTGTAAGCCTTTAGTTGTCAGGCTCTGTCTGTGAGACACTATCTGTGGGGCTCTACCTGTAAGGTTCTATACGTGAGGCACTACTGCCAGGCTCTTCAAGTAAGGTTCTATCTCTGTGATACCGTTTAAGGCTATGCTTCTGTGATTATTCCCGTATGGCTATATTGATAAGGCTCTGCTTTGAAGATCGAACTTCGAAGCATTACCTGCAAGGCTCTGCCTTTCAGGATCTAGCTCATGAACTATAACGCGTTACTTCTAAGGCTCTAGCAGTACAGCTGTGTCCATGGGGACATGTTGTGGGGGACACAGCTGTACAGCTGGAGTAGTGGGCTTCCACCTGTAATGCTCTAACTGTGAAGTTGTACCTGTGAGTTTCTACATAATTATAAGATTCTAGTCTTTGAAACAATGCCCGTAGTTCTTTGTCTATGAAGCTCTTGCTGCACGGCTATACCTTCGAGACTCTTCTTGTAAGGCGCTAATTGTAAGCTGCACGTATGAGGCTCTACCTTTGAGGCTGTGCCTGTTAAGCTCTAACTGAAAGGCTCCATTTGTGAGCCTCTACGTTTGAGCCTGTATGTGTAAGGCTCCACCCTGAGATTCTACTGTGATGCCATAGGCGTAAGGCTCCAGACCTGAGTCTCTAAGAAAAAAGAAACACCCGAAGGTGCTGGGGAGGACCCAGAGAAGCACTGTCTCCACCTGCCTTTAGAGCAGTCCTGTACCACCCTTGGAGGCCTGCGCTGTGTTGACGATGGGTACAGGCACGCGCAGGACACTCCATAAAGATATCAAGGGACATAACTGCTCTTGAACAGAGGTAAATCAGATACAGGATGCAACTCATAACAGCCTTAAAGTAGCATCCCCATGGGTGTACCAGCCCGTATTTCATGACTGCAGAGCCCATCGCCGAAAAAACACACCACCATCCAGCTGTCGAGCACACCCCACAGACCCAACCACCCCTGCCCATGGACAGATGAAGACAGTGCCACTCCAGACACAGCCAAGCTTTCGCCATACGGTCTTATGTGCCCTCAAGAGAGAACCCAAAGTTGTAGTCTTTCCCACTGTCAACAGGACCTTCCCTGTGGTCAGTGGGAAGCTTTACCTGTGGGCGCTATCTATCTGAAAGATTGAGCTCTACCTTTGTACTACAGGAGGAGAGATGATGTTGTGTACCTGTATTGTAAGGGAGGGTGGCTGAAGGGGGACTTCTTCCAGTTATCAACGTACACATCTTGAAGATTCAGGGGCTCCAGTCTGCACAACAAACAAAGGAGAACATTACAGTCCGTCGTCAGCGACAGAAGGAGACGGCTACGATCAGTCATCTAAAGAAAGAAGAACATTACAACAATTCGTCTAAAGAAAGAAAGAAAAAAGTTACACAAAGTCGCCCAAAGAAAGAAGAAAGTTACACAAAGTCGCCCAAAGAAAGGAAAAAGTTACACAAAGTCGCCCAAAGAAAGGAAAACGTTACACAAAGTCGCCCAAAGAAAGGAAAAGGTTAAATAAAGCCGCCCAAAGAAGGAGAAAGTTACACTTAGTCGCCCAAAGAAAGGAAAAAAAGTTACACAAAGTCGCCCAAAGAAAGGAAAAAAGTTACACAAAGTCGTCCAAAGAGGACAACGTTACACAAAGCCAGCCGAAGAAAGGAAAAAGTGACACAAAGTCGCACAAAACAAAGGAGGAGAAAGTTGCAATGCATTGTCCCAAGGAAGAAGGGAAAAGTTACAATAAATCGTTCAAACAGAGGAGGACAAATCACAATAGCCATCCACAAAAAAATGAGGACAAAGTTACAATAAATCATCTAAAGAAAGGAGGAAAAAGCTACAATCAATCATCCAAAGAAAGGAGTAGAAAGTTACAATCAATCATCCAAAGAAAGGAGGAGAAAGTTACAATCAATCATCCAAAGAAAGGAGGAGAAAGTTACAATCAATCATCCAAAAAAAGGAGGAGAAAGTTACAATCAATCATCCAAAGAAAGGAGGAGAGAAAGTTGCAATCAATCATCCAAAGAAAGGAGGAGAAAGTTACAATCAATCATCCAAAGAAAGGAGGAGAAAGTTACAATCAATCATCCAAAGAAAGGAGGAGAAAGTTACAATCAATCATCCAAAGAAAGGATGTGGATCTCACAGTGAGTGAGAGGTGAATGATGGTGACAGACAATTGTACCTGGGGAAGGGTGATGGTGACGGACAATTATACCTGGGGAAGGGTGATGGTGACAGACCATAATACCAGTGAAGGGTGATGTGACAGACAATTATACCAGGGGAAGGGTGATGTGACAGACAATTATACCTGGGGAAGGGTGATGATGACAGACAATTATACCTGGGGAAGGGTGATGGTAACGGACAATTTTACCTGGGGAGGGTGATGGTGACAGACCATACTACCAGTGAAGGGTGATGTGACAGACAATTATACCAGGGGAAGGGTGATGTGACAGACAATTATACCTGGGGAAGGGTGATGGTGACGGACAATTATACCTGGGGAAGGGTGATGGTGACAGACAATTATAATTATACCTGGGGAAGGGTGATGGTGACAGACAATTATACCTGGGGAAGGGTGATGGTGACAGACCATAATACCAGTGAAGGGATGGTGATGGTGACAGACCGCAATACCAGAAGAAGGGTGATAGTGACAGACCACAATACCAGAAGAAGGGTGATGGGTGACAGACCGCAATACCAGAAGAAGGGTGATAGTGACAGACCACAATACCAGAAGAAGGGTGATAGTGACAGACCACAATACCAGAAGAAGGGTGATAGTGACAGACCACAATACCAGAAGAAGGGTGATAGTGACAGACCACAATACCAGAAGAAGGGTGATAGTGACAGACCACAATACCAGAAGAAGGGTGATAGTGACAGACCACAATACCAGGGAAGGGTGATGGTGACACACACCACAGTACCAGGGAAGGGTGATGGTGACACACCACAATATCCAGGGGAGGGTGATGGTGACACACCACAATATCTGGGGAGGGTGATGGTGACACACCACAATATCCGGGGGAGGGTGATGGTGACACACCACAACATCCGGGGAGGGTGATGGTGACACACCACAATATCCGGGGGAGGGTGATGGTGACACACCACAATATCTGGGGGAGGGTGATGGTGACACACCACAATATCTGGGGGAGGGTGATGTTGACACACCACAATACCTGGGGGGGAGGTCATGGTGACACACCACAATATCTGGGGGAGGGTGATGGTGACACACCACAATATCCAGGGGAGGGTGATGGTGACACACACAAAAAAACCTTTGGGAAGGGGGAGGAGGTGAACTGTGATGGTGGTGGCGGTGTCACAATACCTGGGGAAGGTGAACATTGATGGGGGTGGGAGTGGGGGGGAGTGTCACAATCCTAGGCAAGGGCGGAAGGTGAACATTGATGGGGGTTGGGGTTTGGGGTGTCACAATACCTAGGCAAGGGCGGAAGGTGAACATACATGGGGGGTGGAATGGGGGGGGGGGGGGGGCGGGCACAATACATAGGCAAGGGCGGGGGTGAACATTGATAGGGGGGGTGGGGGTGTCACAATACCTAGGGGGGGCACAATACATACGCAAGGGCGGAAGGTGGAACATGGGGGTGGGGGGGGTGGGGTTGGGTTGGGGTTGGGGGTGTCACAATACCTAGGCAAGGGCGGAAGGTGAACACCTGATGGGCGGAAGGGGATGGGGGTGGGTTGGGGGTGTCACAATACCTAGGCAAGGGCGGAAGGTGAACACTGATGGGAATGGGGGTGGGGGCGGAAGGTTGGGGGGTGTCACAATACCTAGGCAAGGGCGGAAGGTGAGGGGGTGGGGGTGGGGGGTGTAAAAAGGTATCACAATACCTAGGCAAGGGCGGAAGGTGAGCATTGATGGGGGTGGAGGGGGGTATCACAATACCTAGGCAAGGGCGGAAGGTCAGCAGTGCAGGCAATGACCCAGGAGTCCACGGAATGTCCCTTGTCTGTCAGCGAGTCCGGCCTGGAGGCAGAAATCACCACACATGACGTCAATAATCATCACTTCATACCAACTCGCATCACTGATCATATCACAGCACTTGACATTTCACATCATATTACATCATATCACATCGAACATATGCACCCACGCATGCACATAGGCAGACCCTCGAATACATGCTCACACAGATACAGACAAACAAACGAATATTTGTTATATTTTCTCTGATGAAGACTCACTTTTAACCGAACAAAGACATTGACGCCGATGGAAATGTGCATAGAAGGAGACACAGATTGGAACACAGACTAGTACATAGATAGAAAGACAGACAGACAGAGAGATGTATTAACAGACAGTCAGGCAGGCAGAGAGAGAGAGAGAGAGAGAGAGAGAGAGAGAGAGAGAGAGAGAGAGAGAGAGAGAGAGAGAGAAGGAAAGAGAGAAAGAGAGGCAGACCAAGAGACAGATCAAGAGACAGACACATAGGCAGAGACAGAGACAGACAGAGAGATTTAGCGTCGCGGACTCCCGGCTGGGAGGTCGTGGGGTTCGAATCCCATCAGAGTCATGTGGGTTTTTTCTGCCCGACGGCTCCTACCCAGAGTTGAGTTTGCTGCGGACTCAGTTGGGAAGACTGGGACCACACACAGTCGAGTTTCATCCACTTAATGGATGCGTTTCTGAGAGTTGCTCAAATTTCCTGACCAACACTGCAGGTGCCTGTATCTCTCGGGCCTGGTTGACGCCGGGATATATTATGAAAGGGAGCGTAGAGTAGTACAGCCCTGTCATGTAGTCTCAGACCGAAATGGAAATCCGTAGCATCATCTTAATCATCGTCATTCTCATCGATCAGCATAAAAAAAAAGTCTCAAGTTCTGTGGCCCTTCATGCCCTGCTCTCATGGTGACCTCAATTTGGACGTCCTCTCCACGTCTGTGGCTTTGGTTTGGTTCCGTCGGGGTCACCGGTATCGGCGAGTCCATGGGGGCTGTCGTTGGACGGACGTGGTGGCGCCCTCCGGAGGGAGAGTTCACTCACGCCGGCTCCGCGACTTAGCAATTATTGTCGTCAGTAGGGGGCTTAGTAGGTGGTGTCCTGCATATGTTAGATCAGAACAGGCGCCACTGAACACCACCGAAGTGACTCGGCAGCAGTGCAGTGTCTCCTCCGTGGGTTGCCTCTTGACGACTTGACATTGACTGCTCCCTGTGGATTGCCGGTGCCGGAGCTGTGGCGGGGCCGACCGGGCTGTGGCGCGCGTGCGTGTGTTTGTGCTTGTGTGCGTGCGTGTGTGTTTGTGTGTGTGCGCACTGGCATGTGCAGTGTGTTGAGCGACTTACCCGACACTTCCTGTTGTGGACCACGTTGAGCTGTCCCCTCCTTCACTTTCAGCTTTCCGCGCCTTTTTCTTTCTGACTAACGGCATGGCCACCCGCAAGAGGAGAGCCAGCACCGCGAACACGCCGACCACAATGGCGGCAAGGATGATAACTTCTTCCGCTTTTGTCAGACCAGAGAACAGCGATGACATTTCCTCTTCCAGGATGGCCGTTACTGCGTCATCATCATTCACCGTGCTGCCGCTCACGTTCTGCCCGAGGACGCTACCGGTTGTGACGTCAGAGTCAATGACACTGGAGTTGTGGCCCGTGGATGTGGTCGCCATTTGTCAGGTTTGGTGTAACGCTGTCGATAGTCACCGTTTGGTGTTGTTATGGGTAGATTGTTGTCGTTGGGTGTTTGTTATTGTAGATTGTTGTCGTTGGGTGTTGTTGCTGGTAGATTGTTGTCGTTTGATGTTGTTGCTGGTAGATTGTTGTTACTGGTGGGTTGTTGTTGTTTTTGGTGTTGTTACTGGTGGATTGTTGTCACAGGTGGATTGTTGTCGTTTGTTGTTGTCACTGGTGGATTGTTCTCACTGGTGGATTGTTGTCACTGGTGGAATGCTGTCACTGGTGGATTGTTGGACGACTGGTGGTGATTTTGGAGTTGTGACGATGGCTGTTACAGCCTGCAGGCCCGATGAAATCCTGCTCTGCTCTGGGCTGGCACTGCAACAGAATCAGTGACCTCTAACTCTTCTTCCACCTGTTGCACGCACATAGTATATCAACGCGGTATTAAGCATTGCAGCAAACAGACAACATGTAGTATATCAACGCGGTATTAAGCATTGCAGCAAACAGACAACATGTAGTATATCAACGCGGTATTAAGCATTGCAGCAAACAGACAACATGTAGTATATCAACGCGGTATTAAGCATTTCAGCAAACAGACAACATGTAGTATATCAACGCGGTATTAAGCATTTCAGCAAACAGACAACATGCAGTATATCAACACGGTATTACGCGTTGCAGCAAACAGACAACATGTAATCTATCAACGCGGTATTAAGCATTGCAGCAAACAGACAACATGTATCTATCAACGCGGTATTAAGCATTGCAGCAAACAGACAACATGTAATCTATCAACACGGTATTACGCGTTGCAGCAAACAGACAACATGTAATCTATCAACACGGTATTACGCGTTGCAGCAAACAGACAACATGTAGTATATCAACGCGGTATTAAGCGTTGCAACATACAGACAACATGTAGTATATCAACACAACATTAAGCGTTGCAACATACAGACAACATGTAGTATATCAACACAGCATTAAGCGTTGCAACATACAGACAACATGTAGTATATCAACACAACATTAAGCGTTGCAACATACGGACAACATGTAGTATATCAACGCGGTATTAAGCGTTGCAAATACAGACAAAAACACACTGCAGCTTAGACAGAAGAAAGCCAACACGCAGTTTTCAAGCCGACGACGTTCTGCGATAACTTCACTTTCGATGGAACACACTCCAACTCTCTGACAGCCTACTCCACGAACAAACCTGCCCGAACTCCCAACACCA
>JADBJO010001883.1:219448-221948 GCA_016801955.1 Conus betulinus
AATGTGAAGGTCAAGGGAATCATTTCAGGGTCAGACGCGGGGGTACAAGTTCACTAGAGGAATGTGAAGGTCAAGGGAATCATTTCAGGGTCAGACGTGGGGTACAAGTTCACTAGAGGAATGTGAAGGTCAAGGGAATCATTTCAGGGTCAGACGCGGGGTGCAAAGTTCACAAGAGGAATGTGAAGGTCAAGGGAATCATTTCAGGGTCAGACGCGGGGTGCAAGTTCGCTAAAGGAATGTGAAGGTCATGCAAATCATTTCAGGGTCAGACGCGGGGTGCTTGTTCACTAGAGCAATGTGAAGGTCATGCAAAACATTTCAGGGTCAGAAGCGGGGTGCTTGTTCACTAGAGGAATGTGAAGGTCATGCAAATCATTTCAGGGTCAGACGCGGGGTGGTGCTGTTTCACTAGAGAAATGTGAAGGTCACTGGGAATGAATCATCCTCTGTGCGTTCCCTGTCACACAATGGGCACGCTGTGAAGAGACCAATCTGCTCCAGCTCCCACTGGCTGGCGGAGGGTTTAGTGCTCAGAACGATGTCTGTCGGGACGATGTCTGTCATCACACATCTGACCAGGTGGTGGTGGGTGGTGGTGGTGGGTGGGTGGGTGGGGGGGGGGGGGGGGGGGCGTATTAGGCACGATGTCATCACACCCTCTGACAAGGGGGGGGGGGGGGGGGGGGGGGGGGGGGTGCATTAAACACAATGTCTGTCACCTCACCTGTAACGGGGGGGGGGGGGGGGGGGGGGGGGGGGGGAGGGGTGCGGGGGGTATTAGGCACGATGTCTGTCACCACACAATATCTGTCACCACACCTCTGACTGAGGGGGGGGGGGGGGGGGGGGGGGGGGGGGGGGGGGGAGGGGGGTCTTTAGAGACGATGTCTCTGACAAGGGAAAGCGGGGGGGGGGGGGGGGGGGGTCAGCTGTCACGTCTTTTTGACCCCCGGGCAGAATGGTGAGGGCGGCGGCCTGAACCTGTGGTTGGCGTGAGCGGTCAGCCGGCTGGCTGTGGCCAGTATCACTTGGTGCTGTGTGGACACAGGGCGGCCCTCATCCTTGTCTGCTTCACCTGTGATCTGTCCACATTGCCATGCTTCACCCGTCAGCATACCACATTCCCATGCTTCACCTGACAGCATACCACATTCCCATGCTTCACCTGACAGCATACCACATTCTCATGCTTCACCTGACAGCATACCACATTCTCATGCTTCACCTGACAGCATACCACATTCTTATGCTTCACCTGTCAGCATACCACATTCTCATGCTTCACCTGACAGCATATCACATTCTCATGCTTCACCTGTGATCTGGCCACATACTTATGCTTCACCTGTGAGATGACCACATTCCTATGCTTCACCTGACAGCTGACCACATTCCCATGCTTCACCTGACAGCATACCACATTCCCATGCTTCACCCTGTGAGATGACCACATTCCCATGCTTCACCTCTGATCTGACTACACATTCCCATGCTTCACCTGACAGCTGACCACATTCCCATACTTCATCTGTGATCTGACTACATTCCCATACTTCACCTGTGATCTGACCACATTCCCATGTTCTACCTGTGACCTGATCACATTCCAATGCTTCACCTAACACAACTGTGTCACCTGGGGAGGATGGTCATCGTCACGGACCTAG
This sequence comes from Conus betulinus, assembly GCA_016801955.1. Classification (NCBI taxonomy): domain Eukaryota; kingdom Metazoa; phylum Mollusca; class Gastropoda; order Neogastropoda; family Conidae; genus Conus; species Conus betulinus. Next base: position 221,119 of record JADBJO010001883.1, read on the forward strand.
GGGCTCGGACAAGACGTCAAAGAGGAAAGACCACTGGTGGGCATGCATCTGTACAACCCTCAGTCATAGAAGAAAGACCACTGATGGGCATGCATCCGTACATCCCTCAGTCATAGAAGAAAGACCAGCAGTGGGCATGCATCTGTACAACCCTCAGTCATAGAAGAAAGACCACTGATGGGCATGCATCTGTACAACCCTCAGTCATAGAAGAAAGACCAGCGGTGGGCATGCATCCGTACAACCCTCAGTCATAGAAGAAAGACCAGCGGTGGGCATGCATCTGTACAACCCTCAGTCATAGAAGAAAGACCACTGGTGGGCATGCATCTGTACAACCCTCAGTCATAGAAGAAAGACCGGCAGTGGGCATGCATCTGTACAACCCTCAGTCATAGAAGAAAGACCGGCAGTGGGCATGCATCTGTACAACCCTCAGTCATAGAAGAGAGACCACTGATGGGCATGCATCTGTACAACCCTCAGTCATAGAAGAAAGACCAGCGGTGGGCATACATCTGTACAACCCTCAGTCATAGAACAACCAGTGGTGGGGGCATGCATCCGTACAACCCTCAGTCATAGAAGAAAGACCACTGGTGGGCATGCATCCGTACAACCCTCAGTCATAGAAGAAAGACCACTGATGGGCATGCATCTCTACAACCCTCAGTCATAGAAGAAAGACCAGTGGTGGGCATGCATCTGTTCAACCCTCAGTCATAGAAAAAGACCACTGATGGGCATGCATCTGTACAACCCTCAGTCATAGAAGAAAGACCACTGATGGGCATGCATCTGTACAACCCTCAGTCATAGAAGAAAGACCG
>JADBJO010001883.1:239448-241948 GCA_016801955.1 Conus betulinus
CAGCACACACGTCGAGAAGAAGAAGAAGAACAGATACTCTGTCGTTATCAAGAGATGTCATTCAAGATTCGGATGAGAGGAATTTCTGTGATATGTCCAGCACGGTAGGCTGACTGGTGGAAACTGAGATTATTCAGAAGATGTTGGGGATAATTGATGGAGGACCAATTTCTCTAGATTTTTTTTTTTACAAGAAAGGGAGACTGGAGATTGGTCGGAAGTTTTTTCAATTTATTTGGATCGAGGGACGATTTTTGTTTTCAAAAGAGGTTTCACAATGGCAGTTTTGAAGTCATCAGGGACTGAACCATTCAAGAGAGACTTGTTGAAAATATCTGTGATGACATGCAGTAGGGAGTCGATATTTTCATAAAGGAGAGAAGTCTGGATAGGATCAAGTTCACGCGATTCTTTTTTTTTTTTTCAGTTTTCTGGACAATCTCTTTCGCAAACTGAGTAGTTACTGGTTCAAACTGGGACAAAGTTGGGCCGGAATAAGTGGATGTTACTCGTGAAGGACTAGAGGAGACAAATGCTTTACGGATAGTGACTACTTTGTCTCCGAAGAAATTAAAAAAGACATCAGGTAGTTTTGAGGGATCTACTTTGGTGGGAAATACATCAGTCTTCTTTTGCCCAGAATTTGCTTCATGTTGCGGTAGAGTTCCCTACACGTCTTTCTGGCCGAGATCTGAGTCGAGAAGAAACTAGTCTTAGCTTTTAGAACTAAGTCTGCATTATTCCGTTTGACAAAGTTGTACATCTCTTTATGGACAGTGGGACCAGTGGAACGCAAACGCCTGTCTGCCTGGCGACGTTTACGTTTTAACCCGGACAGTTGTGGGGCGACTGTGTTGTACCAAGGCGTAGCTCTGTCTCTTCCCTACCTGTAAGCTGTTGGAGGGGGGCGTGTCTGTCGAGCAGGTCGCTCAGAGAAGAGTTCAGATCGGATAGAGACATATCAGATGTTATTAGGCAGTCTAATTTAGATTTAAATTTTGAGTTGTCAATCTTATGGATGGAACAGATCAGTTTGGTAGTGCGGTGCTTCAGTCTTGTATCTTCTAACATCAAAAGACAGATTGTAAAGATCGCCCAATGCTTCAGTCTTGTACTTTACAACGTCAATGGACAGGTGGTAAAGACTGTCTGCTGCTTCAGCCTTGTACCTTCAGGAAACCAAGTCTTCTTTAAGGTATGTTTTTTTTTCCCTTCAGGTGTCCAACATCGTAATGCCCCTGCACGTGCACGATTGGCGGTCTGATGGAAGAGGGTGTACAGGGGTTTCGTTGTCCTCCTCCGTCACGACTTCTTCCGGAGGAAGTTCTTTTGATTTTGGATGAGTCGTGGTTTGGTTTGTCTGGAGGAGAGTATCAGCAGGTCTGTTTTGTCCCACTGTTTACTCACACACGATGATGAGCTGCCTCAGGATCTGTTGCCTTGACATCACTAGACCTGGCTTCTTATGGAAAATGTGGAGGTTTTGTTCGCTTTCTGCTGCAGTCTAGAAATAGTTTCTTTTCGAACTGTTGCGTCTTGAATATTGCTCCTTCCTGCCTGACCCTGCGTTTTCAAGTTTAGCTTCTAACAGTATTGAACTGACATTTCTTTATGTGACATTCTGTCGCTTCTTGTTCTCCTGTAGTTCAGTCATCAGTTGTTTATTTTCTTCTGTGAGGACAAATGCATCTCCTGGTAATTGGTTTTCACGATTTCTCCCAAATTGTCAAGTTTCTTGCCTTCACTGCTTTCAAGAGTTTCGTTGAATCGTAATTAGGAGGCTTGGTGGAAAACTTTTCGTTACTCTCACCATCTCTTCACGTTTCTCTATCTGCCATTTCTATCGCTGTTTTGGGGATTCCTGAATATGGGCGAGAGTGGATTCTTTTCACTTTGCTGATAACACCGTCCTCTAGCTTTTTACTTTTATTGCCAAGCTGATCTTCATTCTGACTATGTGTGTGCTGGTGTGTGTGTGCGTGCGTGCGTGCGCGCGTGCGTGCGTGCATGCGTGCGTGCGTGCGTGTGTGTGTGTGTGTGTGTGTGTGTGTGTGTGTGTGTGTGTGTGTGTGTGTGTGTGTGTGTGTGTGTGTGTGTGTGTGTGTGTGCGTGGGTGCGTGCGTGTGTGTGTGATGTTGTTTACTCTAGTAGTTTTAGTAACTGTGATCAGGATTTTCGCGTGAATTTTAAGGTATGAGGGGGGGGGGGGGGGGGGATACTTCTCAACATCATTTCAGCTGTGTGAGTGTGGTCTTCCTGTATGAGCAGCGAGAGGAGTGACCAGGGTCTGCAAGGAACATGACATTTCACCATCCACTTCAGTCTTCGTTGCTTCCTGTTAGCTGGTGTGTGCTGAGCTGCGGCCAGGAAAACAAATTATGAATATCACTGGATACTATGATGAGGTCTGCCCATACAGTGTATGCCTCAGTCTCTTCCTTTGATCCTGTGATGAGGTCTGCCCATACAGTGTATGCCTCAGTCAGTCTTCCTTTGATCC
>JADBJO010001883.1:255694-263194 GCA_016801955.1 Conus betulinus
GTAAACTGCAAAACTTCTTATTGTTGTATTTCATTTTTTGTTGATAATAGCAATATCAAACGAAAACTAGATGGTCTACAATAAAACTTTGATGGAATAGATTTACTTCTTAGTCATGTAACACTGGACAGCTAAATACAAAATGAATTTCATCCTCTATTGCTAAACGACATAAGCGACATATGGCAGCTCCATTTCCGCCGTATGTATATCTCTGGGAGTGCACGGAAAATGTCAGATACGCCAAACCTAAACTTGGTTAATGCTGCCCTTACAAAACTACACAAAGACAATGAAATGTATGGTTCAATCCACATGATTGACTTTAAACAATCTGTACAGTGAAAATCTGTCACTCGTCCGAATGTGGGACTCCGAGTCCGACCACCTACAATCTATAATACACTGCTTGAAACATGCCAATTAAAAAAGAAAAAAACTGTTTGTACACCCGACACCCTGATTCACATACGTAATAAAAAAACCCCCATAATTACATAAACATTTACGTGCGCTACCTGCTCATGTTTGTTTTTACCTCTTTGATCGAGTATGTACATATTCTTATAACCCAGAGCAGGTAGTCTATTATCATTCATTTGAACTACATTTAACCAGCACCTAATGCTTTTCGTGTAAGCTTTTAAGTAAACAGGATGTCTTAAAAGTTCTCCGTACAGAAAATCATTGGGAGTCTTTTGATCAACATGCAAACATTTTTTTTTTCCATAGCAAATAAATGTATCTTTTCAATTTTCTGATTATTATTGAAGTCCCATATCTCAGCTCCCTACAGGGCTACTGGTTGAACTTGTGTATCAAATAGTTACAAATGTATTTTGATACCAAAGAGTACTTTCACGTTGTATTTCTCAACATTGATTTTTTTTTATAAATCGTTCATGATCATTTTCTCTTTAAATTGCAAATTCTCTGTGTTGCTCAAATAAGCTGAATTTCCGACGCACTACCGACACAAGTATTTTGCCCACCACGAAATTTGAGCACCAGTTCGATTTAAAATCTATCTAAAATATATCAACAAATAGGTATTGCTTTATTATTCTCGGAAACTGCCGTGCCCCCAAGCCTTTTTTTTTTTTTTTTTTTTAGGTTACCAAATTGGACAATGTCCTGTTTCTCCAATGATCAGGGAATTCTGTTATTCACCGTGTTGGCACACCATCTGGGCAGTGGTTTATGCACATTTTTTGGTTCATTTTAAGTATCCATGATTTTGATATACGTGGCAGTATGATTTTTAATGGTCGACCACAGACACACCACCGGGGTGGTGGTGGTGGTGGTGGTGTGGTCGTTGTGGTATGTGTGTGTGTGTGTGTGTGTGTGTGTGTGTGTGTGTGTGTGCTGTGATTTCTTTGCTTTTTTTTTTTTCTTGTGTGTGTGTGTGTGTGTGTGTGTGTGTGTGTGTGTGTGTGTGTGTGTGTGTGGTCATTACTTTATGAATTGCTATGTTTCATCTGTTTCTTATACATCAACGGGTGCTCCCCAAGGTACAGTTCTTCCTCCTTGTCTGTTTACTCTGTACACTAATGACTGCAGAGGAAATAATAACAACCTTATCATCAAATCTCTGATGATGCTGCAGTCACAGATCTCTCCAACTCAGACAGAGCTTTTAATGAAATTGTGAACAGTTTTACACAGTGGTGTGGCACCAATTCCTTGATCTTAATGTCAGAAAACAAAGGAGCTGATCATTGACTTCCGAAGAAATGCTGATCCTGTTCCAGATTTACTGGTCTCAGGTACCAAGGTTGAAAGGGTGACTGAGTATAAGTACTTAGGTTCTGTTATCGATGACAAACTTACATTCACTTCTAATTCTCTCTCTGTGTGTATAAAAAATGTCAGTCAAGAGTGTATTTTACTTACAGAAACTGAGATACCTTGGAGTGAACTGTGATGTGTTTTAAAAGCATTCTACAGCATTCTACAGTGATTTTTAGTGTGCTATGGTGGGTTAAATGTAAAGAACAGATGCTTTCTGGAAAAAGATTGTGAAACAGTGTGGTAAGATTACTGGTGTTAAGCTACAAAGTTTAGGAGAAATGTTTGAAAAATGAGTGCCTAAGAAAGCTCAGAAGATTGTATGTGATGATGAAACCCATCCTATGTTCCCCTTTTATGAAAAGATGCCTTCAGATAGACGATTCTGGCAACTGAAATGCGAAACCAACAGTCTGAATCGTAGCTTTTTTGCCTATTTCAATCCGTTCATTGAACAATCACTGACCTGACCATCCTGAGTGAATGTTTAATGCTGTCGTTATAAAGACAGAGGAGAGGGTGAGGGGGAGACTGGGATATAGAGAGAAGGGTGGGGGGGGGGGGGGGGGGGGGGGGGGGGGGGGGGGGGGGTGGGGAGAGAATGAGAGTGTAGATGTTTTTAGGGAGGGGGGATGATAATCAAGTGATAATGATTTTAAATTATCTCAGTTCTCACCCCTTGTAGATTGTGTGTGTGTGTGTGTGTGTGTGTGTGTGTGTGTGTGTGTGTGTGTGTGTGTGTGTGTGTGTGTGTGTGTGTGTGTGTGCGTGTGCGCGCGTGCGCGTGTGTGTGTGTGTGTGTGTGCCTCTTTTTACGGTTTATTTTAGCGTACAGCTGATTTTATTAAACTGACTGGATATAAAATGGAGGGTATGTTGGGTAGAGTTATTGATCAGTTTATGTGAAAAATAAGCCTTACTTTAATTTATATTGTTTCTAAATTTGTGGGCATGTTCCGTGAGTGTGAGTGCATTTGCACATTTTACATTATTCAATGTTGTGTACTCATGTCATCATGTGTTATGTGTTCCCACCACAACACAAAAGTTCTTATGAAAGAAAATAAAGTGTCTTGAACTGAATTGAATTGAATTGAAACTGAATTGAATTGAAGTTGATGATTGTATGTGATTTGTAAGTTGGTGGTCAGCCTTTATGTTTTGTTTTGTTTTTATGTGGGTCCCTCCATCCTCCTAATTTTTCCCACTTTATTATTTTTTTTTTTTTTTTTGGTCTTTGTCAACGCTCATTCATGATGCAAATCTGTCTATTCTATTAACGATGGGCATTGATGCCCTGTGAACTTTGATGTCGTAGCGCTTGAGACAGAGCGTCTCGGTTCATTAATGTGCACTGTAGATGGATAGGTAGATAGATAGACAACGGACAGACAGACAGTCAGAGATACATAGTTGATTAGACAGACAGACAGACGGACGGACAGACAGAAAGACACCACCGTTTCAGAAACAGAAAAGACAAACATGATGAGGTCAGCTTCAGTTCTACGTGAACGCGCGGCATTCACATGAATGTAAAGCATAGCGCTATTCTAAAGGCCTGGCAGCCGCGCAGTCATGCGGGCCAACGTGTGTGCTCTTCACCCCTAGGAATTTGTCTCCCTTTAACGCTGGCTGCTCCCTTGATCTCGAGTAGCCGCCCCTAGATTAGAATAATTGTTTAGTGTGCCAGGAGACGGGGAAGGGTTGGGGTTGTGGGGTAGGGGGAGAGAGTAGGGAGTAGCGTAGGGATCGTAGGAACGCAGGAAGGGAGTGAGTTGAGTGTAACACTAACACATGGATCTACAGTATCTATATTAAACGTGGTATCTTTATGAAAGAAGTACTACATGTTTATCAACCTACAATATTTTGGGGGTCAAAAAAAAAAAAAAAGCAGGAGATTCTGATGGAACTGAAAGACAGTGTTTCAGCGTTTACCTGCGTCGCAACTCTCGTCCCTCTCTACCCCATGCCACATCCCCCCTCCCTCCCTCCCTCTCTCTCTCTCTCTCCTCTCTCTCTCTCTCTCTCTCTCTCTCTCTCCCCATTCCCCCATTTCACTTGATTTACAATTACATAGACGTCAATGAAGCACTATCATTCTGATACCACACATTCCTCACCGTCATCTATAAACATGTGACACTACACACGCGCGAGCGCGCATACACGCACACGCACGCGTATACACGCACGCACGTACGCACGCCCACACGCGCTCACACACATACACGCACACACACACACACACACACACACACACACCACACACACACCACACACACACACACGCACGCACGCACGCACGCACGCACGCACGCACGCACGCACACACACACACACACACACACACATCCGCGCGCGCGCGAGTTAAGTGTCACAGGAATAGATATATGCTCACGTGTGTCTGGGATATAGAGAAGGCTACAGGAATGTTTCAAACAGTCAGCTAGATAGTGAGTAGAGGCAGAAGGCAACACCTAACACTGAGCCGAAACGCCAGAGTCCAATTGAAGTTGCATTTATTCACTCCCTTCTAACTAGAGAGAGTACCGTTATCCAAGCCCAATTCTATGTTGACGCACCTAGACCTAAGTCCCAGTCTTCTAAGAACAACAACAAAAAAAATATGGAGTCACATTTTACCTTGTAACAAGGAGAATGTCGATGGGGCCGAAGTGCACAACTGTTCAGATGCCAGGGGGGAGAGAGAGAGCTCTAGGAAGTTGATGTCTTTAGCTTATATAGCTTTTGCCTGAGTGTGAATTGAATAACTGTGTAGCGTGGCACGTCTTTGACACTGTCAGAGAACGCCAGGCACTAGACATTATCGAGATCTGGTTTTCATTACTGACCCCACTGCTCAGGGATGGGGGCAAGGGGGAGGGGCGTAGCAATGTGAGAGGTGGGGGGAGCAGGAGAGAGGGGACCTAGCATGTCAATGCATCCGGGTAGGTCATGAACGGATGTACCGCTCGGGGAGGGGGGGGGGGGGGGGTGGGGGGGGCTTAGAATGTCTCTCAGGCCGTCACGCTATAGATCAAAGCAATCAATGGCTCGGTCCATCCTGGGTAGCTAGAATGACCGGATGTAACTGCTCGGGGAGGAGGGGATGACACTGGAGAGGCTCAGAATGTCTCTCAGTGTGTGTGTGTGTGTGTGTGTGTGTGTGTGCGTGCGTGCGTGCGTGCGTTGCGTGTGTGCGTGCGTGCGTGCGTGCGTGCGCGCGCGCGCGCGCGTGTGTGTGTGTGTGTGTGTTCAGATTGTGACGAACACAAACAGCACAGAAAGAATGACGGATGCCAAAACACCCATTTGGAACGCAAATCTATTCACGAAAAGCCGATAGATTCACAACATTCAACACCAACAAACATCATTCTTGACAATTTGAACATACCCCCTTTGTTTTTCATTAACAGATGTTATCACTCAGATGTGGCAGACAATGACAGAATCAAGAGAATGCATAACTATGTGCCTCTGACCTCTTCTCTAATATCCTTCAACGAACCAAACCCTGGACTCCACATCTCACTCCATCCCTATTCCTCCTTTGGCTCTGTATGAATTAGGAACGCTCCTGACGCAATCAGTAAAAGAGAAAAAAATCTATTATTGGGGGGACCGGATAAAGCTGAGTGGTAGAGCATAGGACTCGTTATCTTGGTGATCCTGGGGTTGCGGGTTCGAATCTCCGCCGAGCCGTTTGGGTACGGGGGGGGCGGGGTGGGGGGGTGGGGGGGTTCCCTCGGAGTTAACCTTGGTTCTGTTTCCATTTCTAAATAGTCCTTTGAATGAGACTATAAACCGAGGGTTCGGTGTGTGAACGCACGCATAACATCTTGCACACACGTAAAATCCCATCACCAGCTTTCGGAAGAGGTCAGTTTGGCCGTGGTATGAATGGCACGTTACACATAGCATGCACCCTGCGTAGGCAATTGAAAAGAATGAAGGAAGTAAGGAAACTGAGTGGACGGTATTGACTGGATGACAAGGGAAATGACTGAATGAAACGCCGGCAGGCAGCTCTTCAGTCGGCACTATCCAGGTAGGCAGCCTGTTGCGTACACGTAGAATATGGATTGGTCAGCGCCTAGAACCCTTGGCAAGGCGCTTTGAAATGCTCTCTTATTGTTATTGCTATTGTCATTACAATTTTTGCAATTACAATTATTATTAGCATTATTGTCATTAATTATCATTATATTTGTCGTTATTATCATCATTATTACCATCCGGATAATATACCCGCATTTTCTACTCTAACTTGCTTGCCCTCATACTAGCGAGTCTCTAAGATAGTAATATATACATGTATTTCCCCCTGCGGTATTTGTGCTCCAAAATGTGTGGGGTGTTGTTGAGAATTTTTGATCCAGAGCCCGCTCTCAGGGGATGTTCAGAATCATTTGACTGTATCAGGGGATGTTTCTAATCCAGCACGTCGTCTGATCCTGATCAATGGATGGGAACTGTCCGCTGCACCGTTCTATGCCCTGGCCACGACACGGCTGTTACTGTCCGCTGCACGTATTGAATATTGCCAGCATACCGACACAATGACTCTAAAGTGACAGCCAAAGTACAGGTAAAGTGATGTATTTGTATTAACACGTGGAGAAGAAGAAGAAGAAAGAAGAAGAAGGTATGACCAGCAGTGATTCGAAAATGGTGTTCTGAAATCAAGTGTCTACAAACACCAGTTTAGAGAAAATATGCGCTTTCCGATCCAATATAGTTGTAGCGAATAAAACATGGTTAAATTTTGTTTTTACTTCAGTTTATCTATTTATCATGAATTTTAAAATCCGAGGGACAAACCTGATTTTAAAGATTTTACGCGAAATGAAGCGAGATTCATCAATCAAGGGAGGGGAAGGTAACTCTACAACAAAAACATTTCGTCTGCTTAACGTCGCAGAGAGATATGTGACACATTGTAAACACCTGCCTATAGTCCTATTAGTATTTCAGCCTTTCTGCGTGCGTGCGCGTACCCCCCCCCCCCACACCCCCCCCCCCCCCCCCCCCCCCCCCCCCCCCCCCCCCACCCCACCCCCCCCCCCCCCCCCCCCCCACCCCCCCCCCCCCCCCCCCCACCCCCCCCCCCCCCCCCCCCCCCCCCCCCCCCCCCCCCCCCCCCCCCCCCCCCCCCCCCCCCCCACCCCCCCCCCCCCCCCCCCCCCCCCCCCCCCCCCCCCCCCCCCCCCCCCCCCCCCCCCCCCCCCCCCACCCCCCCCCCCCCCCCCCCCCCCCCCACCCCCCCCCCCCCCCCCCCCCCCCCCCCTTTTCCCCCCCCCCCCCCTCCTTTTTTTTTTTTCACATGTTTTAAAAATTGATCAGTGATGTGTACATAAATCAATTAAAGTGGGGGAACAGCAACATGCACTAGCTCAAGGTGTGTTCGATGAAGGAACAAAAATAACATGAAAGAATAAACACATCAACGGAATAGCACTTGTGAACAATTATAAAAACAGAAAAAAAAAAAGGAAAAAAACAAAAAAAAAAGAAAAATGCTAATTATTGTAATGGGGTAAATGAAATAAAATTTAAAAGAAAAAGAAAGAAGATATAGAATGGAAACAGAAGAATTCAACAAATTGAAGCAGTCAGACAATCACGCACTTTCTTATGGTCTCATCGTTCCCATGCATCACCATCCCATAAACCCTACACCTGCTATCCCCCTACCCCAAC
>JADBJO010001883.1:265694-268194 GCA_016801955.1 Conus betulinus
ACATCCTCTCTCTGTCAGTAGGTATGTATGTTTTTACATCAATATCCTCTCTCTCACATCAGTCTGGGTATGTATGTTTTACATCAACATCCTCTCTCTGTCAGTAGGTATGTATGTTTTTATATCAACATCCTCTCTCTGTCAGTAGGTATGTATGTTTTTGCATCAACATCATCTCTCTGTCAGTAGGTATGTATGTTTTTACATCAACATCCTCTCTCTGTCAGTAGGTATGTATGTGTTTACATCAACATCCTCTCTCTTGTAGATACTTGTGTTTTACACCCAACTTACTCTCTCTATCTGTCAGTCCTTTCTCGTATGTCAACTGATCACTTGTCAGTTTTTACACCAACGTCTCTCTCTACTATCTGTCAGTCGGTATGTATCTTTTACATCAAACTTTCTCTCTGTCAGTATGTATGGTTTTAGAACAAAAGTCTCGTCTCTTCTCTCTCTCTCTCTCTCTGTCTCTCTCTCTCTCTCTGTCTCTCTCTCTCCCCTATCTCTCTCCCGTCTCTCTCACTCTCAATAAACAATTTTCCTTTCATTTCTCTCTCTTTCTCTCTCTCCCTCCCTCCCCCTCTCTCTCTCTCTGCTCTCTCTCTCTCTCTCTCTCTCTCTCTCTCTAGTCTCTCAGTTGATATGGATATTTTAGATCAACGTTGTCTCTCTGTCAGCAGGTATGTATGTTTTTACATCACATCCTCTCTCTGTCAGTAGGTATGTATGTTTTACATCAATATCCTCTCTCTGTCAGTAGGTATGTATGGTTTTACATCAATATCCTTCTCTGTATGTAAGTACTTGTGTTTTAGATCAACGTTCTCTCACTCTCTGTCAGTAGGCATGTATAGTTTTACATCAACGTTCTCCTCTCTGTCACTGGGTGTGTATGTTTTTACATCAACATCTCTCTCTGTGTCAGTAGGTATGTATGTTTTTACATCAACATCCTCTCTCTGTCAGTAGGTATGTATGTTTTTACATCAACATCCTCTCTCTGTCAGTAGGTAGTATGTTTTTTACATCAACAGCCTCTCTCTGTCAGTAGGTGTATGTATTTTTACATCAACATCCTCTCTCTGTCAGTAGGTATGTATGTTTTTACATCAACATCCTATCTCTGTCAGTAGGTCTGTATGTTTTTACATCAACATCCTCTCTCTGTCAGTAGGTATGTATGTTTTTGCATCAACATCCTTTCTCTGTATGTAGATACTTGTGTTTAGATCAACGTTCTCTCTCTCTATCTGTAAGTAGGTATGTATGTTTTTACATCAAAGTCCTCTCTCCTGTGTCTGTAGGTATGTATGTTTTTAGATCAATGGTCTCTCTCTGTCAGTAGGTATGTATGTTTTTTTTACTCAACATTCTCTCTGTCAGTAGGTATGAATGGTTTTAGATCAACATTCTCTCTCTGTCAGTAGATGTGTATGTTTTTAGATCAACGTTCTCTGTGTCAGTAGACATGTATGGTTTTGGATCAACGCTCTGTGTGTCAGTAGGCATGTATGTTTTTAGATCAACGTTTTCTCTGTCAGTAGGTATGTATGTTTTTTACATCAAACGTTCTATCTGTCAGTAGGTATGTATGGTTTTAGATCAACTTTCTCTCTGTCAGTTGGTGTATATGTTTTTTAGAGCAACGTTCTGTCTGTCAGTTGGTATGTATGTTTTTAGATCAACGTTCTCTCTCTGTGTCAGTAGGTATGTATGTTTTTACAATAACGTTCTCTCTCTGTTAGTAGGTATGTATGTTTGTAGATCAACGTTCTTTCTCTCTGTCAGTAGGTATGTATGTTTTCTCATCAACGTTCTGTCTCTTTCAGTAGGAATATATGTTTTTACATCAACGTTCTCTGTGTCAGTAGGTATGTATGTTTTTTACATCGACGTTCTCTCTCTGTGTCAGTAGGGTATGTATGTTTTTACATCAACGTTCTCTCTGTCTGTAGGTATGTATGACTTTAGATCAACATTCTCTCTCTGTCAGTAGGTATGTATGTTTTTTACATCAACGTTTTCTCTGTCAGTAGGTATGTATAGTTTTAGATCATCGTTCTCTCTCTGTGTCAGTAGGTATGTATGGTTTAAGGTCAACGTTCTCTCTGTGTCACCAGGTATGTATGTTTTAAGGTCAACGTTCTCTCTCTGTCAGTAGTTATGTATGTTTTTTTTTACATCAACGTTCTCTCTCTGTGTCAGTAGGTATGTATGTTTTAAGGTCAACGTTTTCTCTGTGTCACTAGGTATGTATATTTTTTTTACATCAACGTTCTCTCTGTGTCACTAGGTATGTATGTTTTACATTAACGTTCTCTCTGTGTCACTAGGTACGTATGTTTTTCATCAACGTTCTCTCTCTGTGTCAGTAGGTATGTATGTTTTAAGGTCAAACGTTCTCTCTGTGTCACTAGGTATGTATGTTTTTTTTTACATCAAACGTTCTCTCTGTGTTCACTAGGTATGTATGTTTTTACATCAACGTTCAGTAGGT
>JADBJO010001883.1:281803-286803 GCA_016801955.1 Conus betulinus
TTGGTTTGCAAAGTTTGTGACCGTGTGCACGCCAACCAGATGCGACGGTGCATAGTCTTTAACTTATGATGATGATGATGATGATGATGATTGTTAGTAGTAGTAGTAGTAGTAGTAGTAGTAGTAGTAGTAGTAGTAGTAGTAGTAGTAGTGTTAATTTGTTGGATTTTAGCTTTCTGGTGTAGCTTGTTAGTCACAACGTAAATGAACAAGATGCAAAGCATAAAACGTACTCCCAGTACAGTGACAAACAGGGGAGACAATTTCCAGTTAGTGGAAGAAAAAAAACTCGACTGTGCGTGGTTATTTCCCTTATCAGACTTGATTTTTTAAATTACCATTTATAGCCGTTAGTAACGGCTATTCTGGTAAAATAAAACGTCGGGGCATCATCCGTGACCCATAATGAACATACGTACAAATTTTCAGAAAGATCGGTCCAGAAGTTTTGTCTGGAGCGAGTGGAACACATTTTGACCACGGACAGACACACAGACAGCATTTCTTCGTTCCCGTTGTAAAGTACTCCCTGTTCTATAAGAACTGGGAGTACAAAAACGAGCGATCACGTAGTAAGACGTAAACTTTGTTATTCACGTGGCAGATCACAGTGTCGAAGAAGCCGAGGATGCTCTCAGAGAGATCAGATGGTCACAACTGGAGAAGGAGATCTTCGTGGAAGAGTCGTTGAACTCTGAACGTCATCGGCGAAGCGCGTCCAGCAGTGAAGCGTTGGCGGCGTTGCGTGCCTTCCGGTTCAACAAGTGGGACGCCCTGAAGAGTGACAGCACCAACCTGTCCTATTATGAGGTCTGGGGTTTGTCTGGGAACTAACGGCATGGCGGTAGATGAGAGAGAGAGAGAGAGAGAGAGAGAGAGAGAGAGAGAGGAGAGAGAGAGAGAGAGAGAAGAGAGAGAGGAGAGAGAGAGAGAGAGAGTGTGCGTGTGTGTCTGCGTGCGTGCGTGCATGCGTGCGTGCGTGCGTACGTGCGTGTGTGCGTGCGTGCGTGCTTGCGTGTGTGTGTGTGTGTGTGTGTGTGTGTGTGTGTGTGTGTGTGTGTGTGTGTGTGTGTGTGTGGGCGCGCGTGCGTGCGTGCGTGCGTACGTGTATGTGTGAGTGCGTGCGTGTGCGTGTGCGTGCGTGCGTGCGTGCGTGCGTTTGCGTGCGTGCGTGCGTGCGTGCGTGCGTGCGTGCCGTGCGTGCGTGCGTGCGTGCGTGCGTGCGTGCGTGTGTGTGTGTGTGTGTGTGTGTGTGTGTGTGTGTGTGTGTGTGTGTTCGAGCGCTACGTAACAATAGCGCTACGTGCCATCTCCACTATGTTCATTAACGCCTCACGTCGACAACAGATGACGATGACGACGTCAACGATGACGACGACAACGGCGACCACCACATCGATCGAGGACGACTAAGGACGGTGACGGTGGATGTTGTGGTGACCCTGTGTGTGTGCAGACGCGGGGAGCGGAGTACAGGGCGGCGATGGCCTACGCCAGTCTGTCCGGCCAGCTGCCGGCCAACAGGGTGGAGAGGAGTGGTCACCGCCTGAAGGACATGCTGCTGTCCTGCCGCTTTGCTGGCTACCCCTGCTCCCCAAGGTCAACACTCTCTTTGTCTGTCTCTCTGTCTGTGAAAGGGGGGGTGGGGGGGGGGGGGGTGGTCATGGTAGTGGTGGTGCAGGAGTTGTCGTTCCTACCACTCTGTGTGTGTGTGTGTGTGTGTGTGTGTGTGTGTGTGTGTGTGTGTGTGTGTGTGTGTGTGTGTGTGTGTGTGTTTTCCACAAAGAGCGGATGACAAATATAACAACGGCTGCGGATCGCTCGCTTTCTATGCATCAATTGTCCTGTCTGTCTGTCTCTCGTAATTGAGCGAAACAGAGAGTATGTGTGCACACACGCGCGCTCGTGTGAGTGTGTGTGTGTGTGTGTGTGGTGTGTGTGTGTGTGTGTGTGTGTGTGTGTGTGCCCGTATGAATGTCTTTAAACTCTGTGTGTGTGTGTGTGTGTGTGTGTGTGTGTGTGTGTGTGTGTGTGTGTGTGTGTGTATGTTCGTATAACTGTCTTTAAACTGTGCAAGTGTGTGTGTGTGTGTGTGTGTGTGTGTGTGTGTGTGTGTGTGTGTGTGTTATGTGTGTGCGTGGGCGTGCGCGTGCGCGCGTGCGTGCGTGCATGCGTGCGTGCGTGCGTGTGTGTGTGTGTGTGGCTGTGTGTGTGTGTGTGTGTGTGGTGTGTGCGTGCGTGCGTGCGTGTGTGTGTGTGTGTGTGTGTGTGTGTGTGTGTGTGTGTGTGTGTGTGTGTGCGCATGCGCGTGCGCGCGCGTGCGCGTGCGCGTGTGTGCGTGCATGCGTGCGTGTGTGTGTGTGTGTGTGTGTGTGTGCGTGCGTGCATGCGCGTGCGTGCGTGCGTGCGTGCATGTGCATGTGTGTGTGTGTGTGTGTGTGTGTGTGTGTGTGTGTGTGTGTGTGTGTGTGTGTGTGACAGAAATTTCAGCTACTTCCATAACCACAAGTTTGGCAACTGCTACACCTTCAACTCGCCGGAATCTACGTCGGAGACCCTATACACCATGTTCCCAGGTCCTGAACACGGTGAGGGAGTGAGTGAGTGAGTGGTGCGTGCGTGCGTGCGTGTGTGTGTGTGTGTGTGTGTGTGTGTGTGTGTGTGTGTGTGTGTGTGTGTGTGTGTGCGTGTGTGTGTGTGTGTGTGCGTTGCTTCCAAAACGACATGTACTCATTTTGTAATTTCTTTAATACCACATATCATAATGTCTTAGGGTAAGCCTATTCTTCCATATGTGATCAAAAGCCATTTCAAGCGAAATCATTTAAATAAAGTTTATCCCAGGGTATTTGTTATGTTTCTTCTTCTTGGCACATGTGAATTTACGTTCTGCGTAATCATGAACTTTCTTCAGATGGAAGAATTTGCATCCCAAGCCCGAGTACGGTTCCAAGTATTTTAAGACTGAGTGGAAATTTTCCGTTCTCCCGCAAGGTCTAGAAGTCACATTCCTTTTTATGCACTCCACGTACACATCTAAAAAAAATTAGCGTGCATATTTTGTGTGATAATTCATTTCCAAGGCTGTTTGCAAAATAGTCAGATAAAGTAGATGACTTCTTTTTTCTCTATGCTGACCAAATTTCAGCATCATACGACACTGAATAAAAACGTGAATCAAATAAAATGGTTAACAATTCTGACCACAGTCTCATTTACAAGAGAACTGTGCAAAATCTTGCAGCGTCATTTCCTCGTTTACTAAGGTCTTCCTGAGCCTGCCTGTGACTACTATCTCACTGAGAGAAAATACATGATTTCCCAGTTTTTACAGCTGTCTTTAGTTTAAATAACAAATCATATTCTCTTTGAATCATAACAAATTTGAAGAAGGACTGGCATTTTTGGTTTAATATGGGAAAATATAACACCTTTGTTTTTTTTTCGGTCCAAACGAGTAATTCCCAGTTGCAGCAGAAATTTTGTATTGTTGCTGTTTGTTGTCATACCCTAGCTAAAAGACTCCAGGGATAATCTGAACAGCTGAAGTACTTAAACACTATGGTACAAATGCATCAGCTAGGGATGAGAACATTACGTGTGTGACCGTTTTTGATTACCCCGCCACATGGGCAGCAACACTCACACTTCGAGGGATTTTGGAGACTGATGGTGTTATGCAGGAGTTTGTCACGACTGAAGACAATCCCGGCATAAGTATGCAGAACATAACAACATTTTGATGTCGCCTTGGTGTTGTAGTCTATGTCAGTTGGTCTGACACAGCCTCAAGCCAAGGCGTAGAAATCTCTTACATTATCGAGCTGTCTTATGAACCTGTTTTTTTGTTTTTGATAAAAGCATCAGATAGCACGTGTACATTAGGCATGATATTTTATAATCTAAGGCATTGAATATTTGAGGAATCATTATCATTTCTTCTTTTTCAGAAATAGCATTCAGCCTACAAAACATATTAAACAGGGCAGGAGTTCGTGCATTTCCTTGATGAATGCCTTTTAGTGTGTGTGTGTGTGTGTGTGTGTGTGTGTGTGTGTGTGTGTGTGTGTGTGTGTGTGTGTGTGTGTGTTGTTGTTGTTGTTGTGTTGTCGTTGTTTTTAAGCTAGGTGCTGTGCGTTTTGATGGATAATGCAACATTGGTGTACATGTCCTTTATGATTTCAAGACATTCCTCTAATGCTAATCGTGTACATCTGTAATAAAACAGCTGCGTGCCATACGTCGTCAAATGTCTCTTAAAGTGTCTACAAAGCTGCAATACAATCTACTATTTCTTTCTCTGATGGCGTCTTCCGCAATGTTCTTTAAAGTGAATATGTAATCTGTTGTCCTTTTTTGTTTGAAACCGCCATGCTCCTTAGATGACAGTTCACATTTTTTTTTCAGGAAAGTATTTATTCTGAAATTGATGATTACAGAAAATATTATTCCCTGGCTGCCGTTGAAGGTAATTCTTCTGTAGTTGGAGGGGTTCACTGGGTCCTTCTGTTCGTGTACTGGTACATTAATGCTATTTTTGTCCTGCAAAGAGACAGTTTCAAGATATCATAATATTATTGGATAATTGGACGAGAATAACTATGGTATAATGGAGACTTGTTTTTTCTCATTTTCCGTGTATGTTCTCTCTTTCCATGGCAATTTATTCACTTTCAGTTTTCGACTACCTTTCTTCCGTTTTTATTGCAACAACAGGTACTGGTTCCTTAAGACAAATGGCTTCTATAAAATAATGTTAACAATCATTTGTACCATCTGGGTGGCTGCTTCTTTTCCAGAAACGTCAATTTCCTGTTAACTGTTCTAAGTGATTCAGCCATTTTGCGGAACTGACCTTTCTGGTGACATGACAAAGGTATGAAGCACAAAGGTCATTTTAACAGAATAATTTTGCGTGCGTGTGTTGAAAAGCAACTGAAAAAACTGTCATTGTCACCTAAAAACAGCCATCATCATGTCAACGCAGGTATTTTGAACGC
>JADBJO010001883.1:291803-319303 GCA_016801955.1 Conus betulinus
CATTCAGTCGTTCCCCGTGTCATCTAGTCAGTTTCGTTCTATATCGTTTACTCAATTCCCCTGCTTCCTTCATTCTTTCCATTTCTCACGCAGGATGCATGCTAGGTGTAACGTCTCATCCATACCAACAGCCAAAATGACCTTCTCTTCCGAAAGTTGTTGATGGAATTTACGTATGTACAAGATGTTATGCGTGCGTTCACACACGGAACCTCGGTTTATAGTCTCATTCGAAGGACTGTATGGGAAATGGAGTCAGAACCATTGTTAACTCCGAGGGAAAAGTCCCCCCTGTACCGAAGCGGCCCGGCGGAGATTCGAACCCACAACCTCAGGATCACCAAGATTACGAGTCCGGCGTTATACCGCTGAGCTATTACGGCCCCCAAATTGGTTTGAGGGAACCACAGGAGACACACACAGTTCACCACAGTCACAAACCATTATGGCAGTAGAGTATAGTGCGATGCAGTGTGATTGTGATGGTGTACAATACTACAGTGCCATGACGGCTTTGTTCCTACAGACGAATGCACGTCCAGCCTTCCAGAAAGGGTGCCAGAGGAGTACTCCCTTTGTGACACCCAGTGCCCGCAGCCCTGCTCGTGAGTCGTCTTCCAAGGAACCACCAGACACACGTGTATATATATACACCTTTAAGTTCATCGACGCCCGACCAGTGCTTTGGGTTATGTGTAGGTCAGGCGTTCACGAGTGTTTCATTACGACACTGTGTGTATGTTCTTTCTTCTTTACACACACACACACACACACACACACACACACACACAAGCGCATGTACGCACACGCACGCACCGCATACATTGGTACACACACATATGAGCCCATTTCCACACACACACACACACACACACACACACACTAATAATAATGGCACAGACTCTGTTAGATAGGTACCCAAGGTCTGACCAGCGCATTGGGCTAATGCACAAGTCAGACATGTTTTAAGTCATTGCCATGAGACCCTCTTCTTAAATTCTCTCATCTTAGTCATGAATTCATTGATCCGTCAGCTTTAAATCGAGCGCAGTGTGAGGTCTCAAAACTTAGCAGATGTGGTGTAGTGTATGTGGACTAGTCCGCACACTGTGACACCTTGACGAAACTGAAACTGAAAACGGATCTTTCTTCACCTAGTTTTACACGTGCATGAAATTGATCTGCTGATCTGTCTCTGATCTGTCTGACGATCTGTATTGTGGCCTTCTGGCTCGGCAGACTAGATGTCACCGCATGCAAGTCACCAGCTCCAAACCTGCTGAGGTGGGTTGGGAGAGGGAAAGAAGTGGAGTTGGGTTTTGATCACTGCTTCACGTAGTGCTTCATGTTGATGTGGTATTTGTGTAGCTGTTGAGCGGATTAAACAGTTAGTGATATGGGGGCACTATAGGGACTTTCAACATTGCCGGAGGAACAAGTACAGTAACTCTTGATGTCAAGGGAGCAAGAGTTATGCTACTTGTTCTTTAATTACTGTTTGACTGTTCTCTGTCTCACTTAAGATTTCCTTTCATTGCTGGAAGAGACAGACCTTGCTTAAAAGCATGCATGAGATGAAAATTTTCTCTTACATAATGTTTGTGCGCCCAGTGAATTAAAAAAAAAGCCATGAATACATTGAGAATGATGATGATGGGTATGGGGGGGGGGGGGGGGGGGGGGGGGGGGGGGCGCGAGGGAGGGTGTTGTTGATGGTTTTGGGAAGTGGTGATGATATATGGGTAAACTGGTGTTGGTATGGGGGAATGGTGATGATATGGGGAAAAACTGGTATTGGTAGGGAAAAAAATGCTGTTGGTATGGGGGAAAGGCTGTTGGTATGGGGGCAAATGCTGTTGGTATGGGGGGAAATTAGTGTTGGTATGGGGGGAATAGTGTTGGTATGGGGGGAAATTAGTGTTGGTATGGGGGGAAATTAGTGTTGGTATGGGGGGAAGTGTTGGTATGGGGGGATGGTGATGATATGGAGAAATGGTGTTTGTATGGGGGGAATGGTGTTGGTATGGGGGGAAATGATGTTGGTATGCGGGGGAATGATGTTGGTATGGGGGAAATAGTGTTGGTATGGGAGGAATGGTGTTGGTATGGGGAAATGGTGTGGGCATGAGAGGAAATGGTTGGTATATGGGAGGAAATGGTGTTGGTATGGGGGAATGGTGATGATGTGGGGGATATGGTGTTGGTATGGGGGGAATCGTGTTGGAATGGAGGGAATGGTGTTGGTATGGGGGGGAAATTAGTGTTGGTATGGGGGGAAATGGTGTTGGTATGGGGGAAATTGGTGTTGGTATGGGGGAAATTGGTGTTGGTATGGGAGGAAATTGGTGTTTGGGAGGGGAGGAAATGGTGTTGGTATGGGGGAAATGGTGTTTGGTATGGGGGGAATGGTGTTGGTATGGGGGAAATTGGTGTGGGTATGGGAGGAAATGGTTTGGTATGGGGGGAATGGTGATGATATGGGGGAAATTGGTGTTGGTATGGGGGAAATTGGTGTTGGTATGGGAGGAAAAATGGTTTGGTATGGGGGGAATGGTGATGATATGGGGGAAATTGGTGTTGGTATGGGGGAAATGGGTGTTGGTATGGGGGGGAATGGTGTCGGTATGGGAGGAAATGGTGTTGGTATAGGGGGAATGGTGCTGGTATGGGAGGAAATGGTGTTGTTTTGGGGAATGGTGTTGATATGTGGGAAATGGTGTCGACATGGGGGGAATGGTGTTGGTATTGGGGAAATGATGATGGTATGGCGGGCGGAAATTATGTTGGAATGGGGGGAAATGGTGTTGGTATGGGGGGAAATAATGTTGGTATGAGGGGGAATGGTGTTGGTATGGGGGGGAAATGGTGTTAGTATGGGGGAAATGGTGTTGGTATGGGGGAAATAATGTTGGTATGAGGGGGGAATGGTGTGGTATGGGGGGAATGGTGTTAGTATGGGGGAAATGGTGTTGGTATGGGGGGGGGAAATTATGTTGGAATGGGGGGAAATGGTGTTGGTATGGGGGAAATAATGTTGGTATGAGGGGGAATGGTGTTGGTATTGGGGGGAAATGGTGTTGGTATGGGGGGTGGAGTTGTGATGGTAGTAGGGAAATCGGTGATGATATGGAGTGAGGATGGCCCAGGATGGGAAGGGGATGGAAGTCATGATGGTATGGGGGGGGGGGGGGGGGAGTGGTGATGATATGGAGTGAGGATGGCCCAGGATGGGAAGGGGATGGAAGTCATGATAGTATGGGGGGGGGGGGGGGAGTGGTGATGATATGGAGTGAGGATGGCCAGGATGGGAAGGGGATGGAAGTCATGATGGTATTGGGGGGGGGGGGGGGGGGGGGGAGTGGTGATGATATGGAGTGAGGATGGCCCCAGGATGGGAAGGGGATGGAAGTCATGATGGTATTGGGGGGGGGGGGGGGAGTGGTGATGATATGGAGTGAGGATGGCCCAGGATGGGAAGGGGATGGAAGTCATGATGGTATTGGGGGGGGGGGGGGGGGGTGATGATATGGTGATGATGAGGAGGTTGGCCCAGGATGGGAAGGGGATGGAAGTCATGATGGTATTGGGGGGGGGGGGGGGGAGTGGTGATGATATGGAGTGAGGTTGGCCCAGGAAGGGAAGGGGGTGGAAGTGATGATGATATGGGGGTGGTGGGGGTGGTGGTGGTGGTGATGATATGGAGTGAGGTTGGCCCAGGAAGGGGAGGGGGTGGAAGTGATGATGATATGGGGGTGGTGGTGGTGGTGGTGGTGGTGATGATATGGAGTGAGGTTGGCCCAGGAAGGAAGGGAAGGGGGTGGAAGTGATAATGATATGGGGGTGGTGGTGGTGGTGGTGGTGGTGATGATATGGAGTGAGGTTGGCCCAGGAAGGGGAGGGGGTGGAGTGATGATGATATGGGGGTGGTGGTGGTGGTGGTGGTGGTGGTGGTGGTGATGATATGGAGTGAGGTTGGCCCAGGAAGGAGAGGGGGGGTGGAAGTGATGATGATAGGGGTGGTGGTGGTGGTGGTGGTGGTGGTGGTGGTGATATGGAGTGAGGTTGGCCCAGGAAGGGGAGGGGGTGGAAGTGATGATGATATGGTGGGGGGGGGGAGGTGGTGGTGGTGATGATATGGAGTGAGGTTGGCCCAGGAAGGGGAGGGGGTGGAAGTGATGATGATATGGGGTGGTGGGGTGGTGGTGATGATATGGAGTGAGGTTGGCCCAGGAAGGGAAGGGGGGTGGAAAGTGATGATGGTATGGGGGGAGTGGTGGTGATGGTACGAGGCAGAGTGTTGTGGTTTCAGGGCCACGCACTACAGGATGACAGTGTCGGCGGCGGCCTGGCCGTCAGACGCCTATGAGGTGACACACTGTACTGTGCTTTGAATTCGGCGTGTGTGTGTGTGTGTGTGTGTGTGTGTGTGTGTGTGTGTGTGTGTGTCTGCGCGCGTGCAAATGTGTATGCGCGCGAGCGCGCGTGTGTGTGTATGTGTGTGCGTGTGTTGTGTGTGTGTGTGTGTGTGTGTGTGTGTGTGTGTGTGTGTGCGTGTGTGTGTGTGTGTATGTGTGTGTGTGGGTTACGGAATGCCAATGGCTTGTGGTTGATTTTTTTTTTTCAGGAGTACCTTGAAACGAAGATCATGCAGAGCAATTACCTACTGATGGGAGGAGACTCTGAGTGAGTCTGCACAGCAGTCTGTTTATCTTTCCATCTGTCCCCCATCTTTCCGTTTATCTTTCCATCCGTCCCATTCTTCTGTTCATCTTCCCACCCGTTCAATGTTTCTGTTTATCTTCCCGTCTGTCCCATCTTTCTGTTCATCTTTCCGTCTGTCCCATCTTTCTGTTAATCTTCACACCCGTCCCATGTTTGTTAATCTTCCCGTCTGTCCCATCTTTCTGTTCATCTTTCCGTCTGTCCCATCTTTCTGTTCATTTTCCCGTCTGTCTCATCTTTCTGTTAATCTTCCCACCCGTCCCATGTTTCTGTTCATCTTTCCGTCCGTTCCATCTCTCTGTTAATCTTCCCGTCTGTCCCATCTTTCTGTTCATCTTCCCGTCTGTCCCATCTTTCTGTTAATCTTTCCGTCTGTCCCAACTTTCTGTTAATCTTCACACCCGTCCCATGTTTGTTAATTCCCGTCTGTTCCATCTTTCCGTCTGTCCCATCTTCTGTTCATTTTCCCGTCTGTCTCATCTTTCTGTTAATCTTCCCACCCGTCCCATGTTTTTGTTCATCTTTCCGTCCGTTCCATCTTTCTGTTAATCTTCCCGTCTGTCCCATCTTTCTGTTCATCTTCCCGTCTGTCCCATCTTTCTGTTCATCTTCTCGTCTGTCTCATCTTTCTGTTCATCTTCCCGTCTGTCCCATCTTTCCATCTATCCCATTGTTTCTGTTTATCTTCTCCTCTGTCCCATGTGTCTGTTCATCTTTCCACATTTCTGTTCTTCTTCTCACCCGTCCCATGCTTCTGTTCATCTTTCCATCTGTCCCATCTTTCTGTTCATCTTCCCCTCTGTCTGATCATCTTAACTTTCTGTTCATCTTTCCCTCTGTCTCATCTTTCTGTTCATTTTCCCCTCTGTCCCATCTTTCTGTTCACCTTTCCATCTGTCCCATCTTTCTGTTCATCTTTCCCTCTGTCTCATCTTTCTGTTCATTTTCCCCTCTGTCCCATCTGTCTGTTCATCTTTCGATCTGTCCATCTTTCTGTTCATCTTCCCACATCTGTCCCATCCTTTCGTTCATCTTTCCGTCTGTCCCATCTTTCTGTTCATCTTCCAATTTGTCCCATCTTTCTGATCGACTTCCCCACACATCCCCATCTTTCGCTTCATCTTCCTATCTGTCCCATATTTCTGAAAGTCTTTCCATCTTTTTGTTCATCGATCATCCCATATCTCCCATCTTTCTGTTCATTTGTCCTATCTAGCAGTGAATGTCAAATCATCAGGGGCAACCCACCAGAGAGGACTCTGCGCTGACTGCCGACTCACTTCCGTGGTGTTCAGTGGCGCCTGTTCTGATCCAACACAGGCAGGACACCATCTACTAGATATCAATAAATAATTGTTGGTCTCTGTGGTAATTGTCTTCAACAGGTCTCTGTGCTTATCATTCTCAGTCAGTCTCTGCTGTACTTGTTCCCAAATCAGTACCACTCTTTCAAGATGTGAGCAGTTCCCAGGATGTGATGCGTTCCTGCTGTTCAGGGTATTATACAGTCCGATCATCTCAGTCATGCCATTTGCTCCCCGAGCCTTCTCTCACACCAGATAACGTAGTTTATTTTCTGGATAGAACTTCTGCTGTGTTCGTTCTGTTCTGTGGTACAGAAATATCCCCTTAAAAGATCTTGCATGCTCTCCCATTGTTCCAGTAGATGTTTTGCTTGTCCGTGTTTGTAAACGCCTAGGACATATGTTTCTGTCTCATGAAGATTTCTTCCTCTGTGCTGCTGACGACTGAAGCTGTGTACATCTGGATATTGGGCATTACGCGTTGCCACATATTCCAATGATCTGAACGACTCTTTACAGTCGTTCTCACATCTTGGGTGAGACTCATTGTCTCTACATCTAAAATCCAACAACAAACAAAAAAACTACATCACTGCTAGCATAACACAAAGAATCCATGTTTTGATTTTGTGATAATGCAGACACGTGTACGTTAAAATACACACTCTCTGTCACACACACACACACACACACACACACGCACGCACACAACTTATACACACACATATTGCAGTGGTTTTACTACTGCCGCCTATCATGTGGGCAGGGACGATAACTTTGCCAAGCTGAACGTCTACTTCATCGACCTGATCTACACCAAGATGGAGCAGCAAAAAGCCTACGAGGTTAGTGCTGCCTTGCTTCCAAAGTAGAAGGGAATGATGATGGTGAGGCAGTTCATCCAACGATTGAGACTGAAAAGAATGGTTATTTAAAAACTATGACCACAAAAGATGTACGCGCGCGCGCGCGCGCGCGTGTGTGTGTTACACTCTTTTCAGATAGAAAAAAGAGGACTTTATGTTCAGGTGGATTGCTCCATGATTGTTGTTGTTGTTGTACCCTGGCTAAAGACTCCAGGGATCATCCGCACAGCCGAAGTACTTGAACGCTATGGTACAAATGCATCAGCTAGGGATGAGAACATTACGTGTGTGACCGTTTTTGATTACCTTGCCATGTGGGCAGCCACACTCCGACTTCGAGGGATTCTGGAGACTGATGGTGTTATGCTAGGAGGTTGTTATGACTGAAGACAATCCCCACATAACTATGCAGAGCATAACAACATTTTGATGTAGCCTTGGTGCTCTAGCCTATGTCAATCGGTCTGACACAGCCTTAACCCAAGGCGGCTTTGGTGGAGATGACATACGACAGAGTGCAGAGGGATGACCACAGTGTGGCATTTGCTCTAACAAGATATCTCCCGATCAGCTGTTCACCACAACAGATGTACCAACATTATCTTCCCAAGAGGCCTGGCCCTTAAGACCTCATCCCAGCAGATCTAGCCCGAACAAACATCACAGTCATTACTTACTTCCCTCCCTGTCCTCCCCCGCCCCCCCCCCATCCCCCCCCCACTCCCCGTCCTTTCTCCTCTGGACCTTCAGGTCATCCATTCCTACATCTTCACTGTCCCCAACCCCTGTCTGCCCCCTTCTTCATCCCCTCAATGTCACCACTGTCCCAGCAACCTGCTTGCTCATCAGATATCGTCTGAAAGGATACAAAAGTCCACAAAAACTTCTGTAAAAGCAGGTGTTTGAGTGTGTGGGTTGGGGGGAGATGGGGGGGAGGGACGGGAGATGTAGGTTTCGTTGATTCTCCTTCCGTTCAAAAAGCTATTAAAAGTTTGAAGACTATGAGGAGGAAAAGGAAGGGGGGGGGGGGGGGGGGGGGAGAGAGAGAGAGAGAGAGAGAGAGAGAGAGAGAGAGAGACTGATCTTTAATACGCAAGGATGAAGATTTTAGGCCAAAGCCTAGTCTTACAATCTGTCCTTGACATCCAAACATTATTTCAAAACAAATCATTCATACTGACAATTCAACATAGCAACACTGCAATCTTAATTCTACAATGATAAGCAGACCATTCATAAACGTAATAATGACATGGTGGGTAGTCAAACAGAAGGGAAAAAAAACAAACTTACAAGCAAACAAAACTGCTCAGAGGTCGGAGGGGTGGGTGGGGGAAGAGAATGATAGATAGGGGAGAGGAGAAGAGAGATGGTAGACACAGTGAGAGTGAGAATGAGCGACTGAATAGAGCAGGTTAAAGCTATTAAAAGTTTGAAGACTATGAGGAGGAGAAGGAAAGGGGGGGGGGGGGGGGGGGGGTGAGAGAGAGAGACAGAGAGAGAAAGAGAGAGAGAGAGAGCGAGCGACAGAGATAGAGAGAGAGAGACTGACAGAGAAAGAGAGAGAGAGCAAGTGAGAAAAAGAGGGGGGGGGGGGGGGGGGGGGTGAATAGTAATTGACTGGATTGCCATCTTGCCCTGTGTGTTTTGGTATTGCCATGTTGGCCGGTGTGTTTTGGTATTGCCATGTTGCCCTGTGTGTTCTGGTATTGCCATGTTGCCCTGTGTTTTGGTATTGCCATGTTGCCCTGTGTGTTTTGGTATTGCCATCTTGCCCTGTGTGTTGGTATTGCCATGTTGCCCTGTGTGTTTTGGTATTGCCATGTTGCCCTGTGTGTTTTGGTATTGCCATCTTGCCCTGTGTGTTTTGGTATTGCCATGTTGCCCTGTGTTTTGGTATTGCCATGTTGCCCTGTGTGTTTTGGTATTGCCAGGTTGTCCTGTACGTTTTGCTATTGCCATCTTGCCCTGTGTGTTTTGGTATTGCCATGTTGTCCTGTGTGTTTTTGGTATTGCCAGGTTGTCCTGTGTGTTTTGGTATTGCCATGTTGCCCTGTGTGTTTTGGTACTGCCATGTTGTCCTGTGTGTTTTGGTATTGCCATCATGCCCTGTGTGTTTGGTATTGCCATGTCCTGTGTGTTTTGGTATTGCCATCATGCCCTGTGTGTTTTGGTATTGCCATGTTGTCCTGTGTGTTTTGGTATTGCCATGTTGTCCTGTGTGTTTTGGTAATGCCATCATGCCCTGTGTGTTTTGGTATTGCCATCTTGCCCGTGTGTGTTTTGGTACTGACCAGAGTCAGAACCTGATCAGCGACATCGGTGGCCAGCTAGGGCTGTGGCTGGGTCTGTCGGCCATCACCCTGGGGTGAACTGTGCGGCCTGATGCTCTCCATCTTCCGCTCTCTCATGGCCAAGGAGACCAGAGAGAAGACAGTCCGCAATGACCCCGTCAAACCTTTCACCACAACACTGCAGATGGAACAAGACGACACAGCCTGGGGGGGGGGAAACAGAAACGACTCAGTGATCTGTGAGGAAATGACAGTTCGAATCCACATGTAGTGGTGATTCAGGTGAAGAGCGAAATGTGTTTTCAGCCTCCTTTCTGGAATGTGCATTTTTGTGGGTTGATAATAATCTTGAGAAGACTTTCAAATCATGAGGGGGTGGGGGGGTGGGGGGGGGTGGGGGGGGGGGGGAAGAACAGAGTGTTAACGACATCAGTTCAATCGTCAATTTGTTCCTTACATGCAATGTTCACACTACTGTGATTGAGCTCCGACTTCTATGCCTTTCAAAATGCCAATATAAAGCAGGGAAAAGGTTAATAATCATGTTCTCAATAAACAATAGAGCAAAGTAGTAGATATGTGATTTTTTCCTTTTTCTTCTTAGACTATTGAATTGTTGGAATGCTTTTTTTTGTGCAGTCTTTCTTTATGCGTGTATATCACTGTTTTTTCTATCTCCCTCCCTCCCCCCCCATCCCCCACCCCCTCCCCAATGTTGCCTATTTATTTACATGCAGTATGTTGATTTTTTTTCTGCTCTTACAGGAAAACAAATTTTATTAACAGTGAAAAAAAAACCCAATAGAGCCGAGATTGGATTCTATTGTTGATAGACTGCTTTGTGAAGGGGATGTCAGTTTTTTTTTTTTTTTTTTTTTCCAATTCCATGGCACAAACTAAAGGTCCGTCGCTTGCATAAACGAAACATACTTTACAGTCCACATCAGTCTCTGCTGATGATAGGAGCTTGTCACAACTGAAGACAATGCCTGCATAACTATGCAGAGCACAAAAACATTTTGATGTAGCCTTGATGTTCCAGCCTATGTCAACTGGTCTGACACAGCCTTAAGCCAAGGCAGATTTGGTGGAGATGACATACGGCAGAGTGCAGAGGAATGACTACAGTGTGGCATTTGCCACAGACAATTTGCCGCATGACATTTGGAACAAGTGTTACAAAGTAGAACAGAGTTCATGACCACAGTATCACATTTGGTGTACACAGCATACAATGGAACCCACCTATTCTCACAATATGACATTTAGTGTCGACAGCATACACTGGAACACAACTACTAATTACAATATGACATTTCGCTGCCCAGAAAAACAACTGCTGCAACAAGATTTTTAAAAAAAATAGCATTTTTGAGATTTTTGATATACTATAAGAGTGGGCCAAAGGGCATAATGTAGCGAAGTCCCAATCGCATTATCCTTACAATAAAACATGTAATGAAAATTCATGTACTGTAACTCAGCTCCCAGGATATCTTGCAGGGATAAAAAAAAAAAAAAAATTTTCGTCTCCAGTAAAATCTTATTTTCAGACTTACAGCAGATGTATTTCTGGGGAGCGATTTGCTGTAAACAGCACACAGTTGAACATGGCCACTAGCAACAAGACGTCACTTGGTGATAGATGGCACACAGTACAACACCACCACCACTAACTACAAGATGTCACTTGGCGATAGATGGCACACAGTACAACACAGCTACTAACTACAAGATGTCACTTGGTGATAGATGGCACACAGTACAACACAGCCACTAACTACAAGATGTCACTTGGTGATAGATGGCAACAAAGTACAACATAGCCACTAACTACAAGATGTCACTTGGTGATAGATGGCACACAGTACAACACAGCCACTAACCACAAGATGTCACTTGGTGATAGATAGCACATAGTACAACACAGCCACTAACTACAAGATGTCACTTGGCAATAGATGGCATACAGTACAACACAGCCACTAACTACAAAATGTCACCTGGCGATAGATGGAATACAGTACAACACAGCCACTAACTACAAGATGTCACTTGGTGATAGATGACACATAGTACAACACAGCCACTAACTACAAGATGTCACTTGGCAATAGATGGCATACAGTACAACACAGCCACTAATCACAATATTTTCATTCGGTGAGGACAAGACAGAGTCAAACACTGCCAATAATCATAATATTTTATTTGGTGTGGATAATGTAGTGTCAAACACAGTCAATAATCACAATTTGCCATTTTGGTGTAGAAAGCACACAGCAGAGTACAACCAGTTATCAAGGTTTGACATTTGGTGTAGAAAGCACACAGCCAATAAACACTTTGGGAAAGTAAGAATACTGAATGTTGGCGATGAAATACTAAGAATATACATGTATATGGGTACTAGTAATACGAGTTACACTGTATATTAAAAAAATGTGCATGATACACAAACAATTTTCTTCTGCAAGATTCTGAGTTTAGATGGCGCTTCAGCTCACACATAGATGGGTTCCAGTGAAGAGGACCAAAATAACAGGGAACAGTGTTAAATATGTCAATCTGAGATATGGGAATTTTGTAGAATTTCTAGATTTCAAGTAAAAAATTTGAATGAAAAGAGAGAGAGAGAGAGAGAGTGAGAGAAGGACAGACAGACACAGAACGCTTTGTAAACAGACAGGTTCCTGTGTTTGCTGTTAATCAAAATGAATTGTATAGAAAGGCTTACATATTGACAAGTTTTACTGGTTTATAGTCTGATTTTCCAAGTATGTAGCAAAATTCAAGTATGTATTAAAGCCTTCGCTTTCAGCACAACTCTCTCCCTCTCACACACACACACACTCATTACATCCACCCCAACACACAAAGAAACGTGTGTACACACAACAGAAAAAAATTTCTCATCAAGTATTGATACAGGATGATCCGTGACAAAAAAGCTGAATAAGAGAAAATATTAACCAGGCAAATGTCACACAATCAGAAATGAACAATACAAGAGACTTCTCCAGCATGTATCTGTATACAATAAGAAAACCACCACCACCACCAACCACCCAACAAAACCACCAATTCCCTATAGCTCAAAATGATTCACTGATTATATGCATCAATCATTCTCTTGAATATAGATCCCTACAATCTATGGAGAAGAAGAAAACAGTTACTCATAAAAAAATATAATGATTTACAAATTAAAGGCATTAACAATTCTCTGACTGTATTCTACACAGAAGAACAAAGATGTTACTGGTAAGTAAAAATTTGAATGGTTAACAAATTAAAGGAATCAACAATTCTGTTGAATGTACACAATCTATAGCAGAAAAAAAAAAAACCTGAAAGTTACCTGTAAAGCCTTTAGCAAAGTGATTTGCAAAATGCAGGGATAAACAATTCTCATGAATATTGATCCACACATTCTACAATTAAACACAATACCAAAAAAAAGTACACTCTCTACAGTTAAAAACAATTAAAAAAAACAAACAAGAAGAGAATGTTTTCTGCAAAGCCTTTGGCCAGATGATCCACAAATTGAAGGAATCAACCGTTCACAGTCAATACATAAAAAGAAAAGAAGCTCAGCTACATGCTTTATAATTGAAAGAAATCGACCAATCTCCTGAATATAGATCCATAATATTAATGATAAAAATCTATAAAAGAAAGCTACCTGTAAGCCCTTTACCCAAGAGGTTCCCACCTTAAGGGACAATCCTCCTGAATAGAGGTCTATACTGTCAACACTAAAACAACAACAACAAAGAAAGAAAACTACCTCTGAAGCCAAATGACTCATAAATGGAAAGGAATCAACAGTTTTCTTGAATAAAGATCTACAGTCTACAGAAGATAGACTGAGAGAGAGAGTTCCTTGAATATAGATCTACAAGTCTACAGAAGACAGACAGACAGACAGACAGAGAAAGAGAAAGAGAGAGAGAGAGAAAAAAACGCGTAAAGCCTTTGGCATCTTCATCAGCAGCAAAATCAACCATGACAAATCTTTGCACTGTGCACGAAAATGCTATTCCAATAGGAAGAGGTTTTCATCCTTTCCCAATCAATAATGCTACAGCAACACTCAGAGCTGGTGTGCTGCACACCTGCACCCTGTTTCTGTGATGTAACTGTAAAAACTTTTGGGAGAAAAAAAAGAGACAGTACGCGTGGGTTGTTTTGCTTTCTTTACATAAAGAAGTGAGAGAACTGATGATGTAGAAATGAAAAGTTAAAAAGTGTTTCAACTTTCATTCTTCATTTACTTGCAGATCTGTATGCAGCGGGTCACAAAAGCCCCGCGCCTGTTGAAGAAGCATTCAAATGGAATACTGCCTATCCTTATTTACAAGTCTCACAACCGCATACTCGTTCATGGGTATATTCAGCTCTATGATTTTAGGGGGGGGGGGGGGGGGGGGGGGCATTTTATTTCTCTAGTTTGTTATCAATCCTTTTTATATCTTTATACATTTCTTTAATCCAAACAACAACAAAAAATGCACATATACACACAAAGCTCATACATATGCATGAACCTACAGCAAAGGGAAGCTACTTCAACAGAAATTCCTGCTGATTCGAAACAATTCTGTGTAACAGGATGCCACTTCTCAAACAAAATCTGAACCACCAACATTACATCAAAAAACCCTTCTGACAAACACAACTGAAGAAAGCCACCATTGTTGAGGCATGTGTTCTCCAATATAACAGACAAACTCACCCAGTAGGAAAAAAACTGTCCAGGCTGTATAAACATGATTGTCACAAAAATATAACGGTGCCTCCCCAAAAATGCGAGTAAGAACAAGAAGTTAGAACGATCTTTTTTTCTTTAGCCATGCCAAGAACAACCAAATTTGGCACAGCTAAAGATAAGCGATAGTTCTACTACCTGTCAAGATGATGGAATATAAAGCACATTCACTACCAACTTAAAAAAAACAAAGTTAATTAAAAAAAATACTGTCTGAACTTCTCAAAGAATGGAAGCAAAAAGTGTGCACCACGTTACTTCACATTCTACTATATTACAGAACACTCATATTGTGAAAGTGTGTATTTTTCTCTTTTTGAACACCTAACTGGCAAAAAATGAAGATAACGAGTTTTAGTGAAGCATCCTAATGTTCATGCTGATCAGTCCAGTCCTGCTAGCACGGAAAGTTTTCAAGGGTCACACACTTGCGAGGGCCGAAAGGGTTACATTCTTCAGGACTGGTGCCTCTCATTTGGGATGCTTAGGGTTGATATGATAAATTGTTTTCAAGCTCTGTATCTCTCAGATCTTTTTCTGCCCAGTTTGATGCATACATGTGTTCTGATTTGATGAACTCTTAAAGTCATGAGTCGTAGTACAATGTATGCACTTTGGTGCATTTCATCTTCTGAAAGACATGAGTGAGCGTGGAATGTGCAACTTGTGTAACCTGCATATCACCATCTCCTCCCATCTCATTCCCAAGAACAGATGAGAGAAAACTGTTTGAGGTTGGAGAAAGGTCTGTAAGTTTGTTGTTTGATTGATTACTGCCATCCTCCTCCTAGAGGCACAGTTCCAACATCGTCTCCCTTGTTGAACTCTTTGCAAGGTAAGTCAACTGTTCCACTGACTCAAATACCAATGTGGACAGGAAGCCAGGCAAGAACAATGCCGTAACTGTCAGCTTTCACAGGAGAATAGTTCAAACAATTAAAAAAAAAAAAAAAAAACTCTGCATAGAGATTTTATCACCACCAGCAACTGTTTTCAAAGCAGTGAAGAATTAAAAAAAATTTATTTTTTTTAAAAACTAAGTCTTCATGTTAGGATTGGGACACAATCTTTAAAGAAATCAGTGAAGAATTCTTAATTTCTTTTTTTTTTTAATCAACAGTCTTCAGGTTAGGATTGGGACACAATCTTTTGAGCCACAACCAGAGCAGTCAGTTTGGCGGGTTAGACACAACTGAGGGAGATATTCAGAAAATGGGCAGTTATTAGTGGGAGAACAAAAGACAGAAGCAGCAATGCCTTAGTCAAACTAAGAAGACTTGTCTGTGAACATGTGTGGAATGATTGGAATTTTTAGACTGTACACACACTTGGAGTTCCTAAAGGTGAACAGGACCTGGTAGTTTCAAGTAAGAAGGTCTTACTGAGCTACAAACAGAGCGGACATAGTTCAGTTTGGAACAGCGAGGGCTCTGTGGAGGGAGTGGTATTTTCTTTGCGTCAAATTGTGTGCATCGCATTTTGTCTTCAGTTCAAGAGGCTGCCATTCTTTCTTTCCTTATATCTTTTTAAACATCAGTTTTACAACATCCTCAAAGCAACTGAGGCATACATGCCATTCTTTCATATCTTTTCTCTTTTCTAGAAGTCGTTTTACAACTTCCTCAGAGCAACTCAAAGCATATGAGTGAGCAATTCATTGTAAAATTTGAGACATTTTACATACCACTCCTTTCACATATTTCTGCAAGCTGTGCGAGTTATGTTCATGTTCACCGATGTATTTATATCTGAAGAGCACAGTTAATCATGGAAGCTATCTCAGGTTTCATAGAGCTGTGTTCACCACATAAATATGGAACTGCACTATACGTACCACTGACTGCAGAACAACCTTACATAAAACATACCCCCCCCCCTCCCCCCCAAAATCTACATTATACATACCAGTCATCACAAAAACTACATTACATATACCAGTCATCACAAAACTACATTACATATGTCAGTCAACACAAAACTACATTACATATACCAGTCATCACAAAACATACATTACATATACCAGTCATCACAAAACATACATTACATATACCAGTCATCACAAAACATACATTACATATACCAGTCATCACAAAACTACATTACATATATACCAGTCATCACAAATCTACATTACATATACCAGTCATCACAAAACTACATTACATAAACCAGTCATCACACAAAACTGCATTACACAAACCACTTAAAAAACAAAATCACTCTCTACATACCACTGAACATGGAACTACATTAAACATACTAGTTTATACAGAACTCTGCTATAAGACCAAAACACTAAGATTAAAACAAAACAATTGTACATTTTATAATACTAAAATATATCAGTGCCACTATACCAGTGAACACAAAACTACACTACATACACCAGTTAAAAAACAGAACTACACTCTACATACCACTGAGCACAGAAACTACATTACACACACAACAGTTAAAACAGAACATGCTAAAACATTAAGCACCAAGTTTAAAAAAACACAATGATTTCAGAACAACTTCTAATACTGAAAAAAAAAAAGACCAGTAGAATTCATAATTCTTTTCCATTAAAATCTGTACTGAAATGAAACGAAAAATACCCACTTCTTTCAAAACTCGAGATTGTTGAAAGTATCACACTATCGAATAATATGGGTCTTGTAAGAAAATCTGCTTCATAGAGAATCCTCATTCTTCAACGCTGGACACAAAGCTGTGAATATATGTTAACGCCTGTAACTGTCCTCTTATCATTTCCAATGAAAACTGAGAAGAAGTCTGCTTGCTACGTTTGGAAAAGACCTCAAACAGTTTGCTGTCATTCTTTCTGTCCCCTTTCACATCAGTTTTGATTTGCGGCCATCTTGGTAAGTTGGTTGACAACCTTATTGCATCAAACGTCACAGTGACCAGGAATCCAGACTTACGAATGCCCAAAAGCATTACAAAAAAAGACTTGACATCTTGGATAAAAAAGGCATCTGTGGCCAGCACCTCCTCTGGATCAGCCTGCTATCTCTTCCACAGGAATGGGCCAAAGGTCAGCACAGTTTACTCTCAAAAAACAAAAAGGTTTGTCACCGGTATTATCCTTGCAATAAGTATATCTTACATAAGTATTAGTGAACCACAAAAAAAAAAAAAAAAAACGTGGACAAACGAATCACAAGACAAAAACACAACGTGTTTTTTGACCTCTTAGGTCTCCTTCAGGCAAGATACAAACAAAAACAATTAGGACAACGAAAATGAACAAGCAATCACAAGTGATTCTTGTTCATTTTCCTTGTCTTAATCGTTTTGTCAAGATAAGTGATTGCTCGTTCATTTTCGTTGTCCTAATTGTTTTGTATCTTTGCCTGAAGAAGACCTAAGAGGTTGAAACGCGTCATGGTTTGTCTTGTGATTCATTTGTCCACGTTTTTTTTTTGCCGGTTCACTAGCATTTATTTCAGATTTGTTTAGATTTCTGCCTGCAGTTGTCTCACTTTGCAACTTGCTACAAGCAGTAAGTCACCTGCTATATTTTTTAACAGGAAGATGGCAAAGATATGCAGAGTTTACAAAAAAAAAAAAAAAAGATTTGCCACTGGCTCTATACTGGGAATAAGTAGCTAGTCACCTGCTATCTTCTTAACAAGAAGATGTTAAAGGTTAACAGCGTTTACCGTTTCGAAAAAAAGGTTTGTCACCAGCACTATCCTTGCCAAAAAAAAATGTCACCTGCTATCTTTCTAACAGGAACATGGCAAATATTAACAGAGTTTACCGTCAAAAAAAAAAAAAAAAAAAAAAAAAAAAAGTCACCGACAGTACCCTTGTAACCAGTAATTAGTCATAACGAACATGGATCAGGAGTGTCCACAGGTCTTCGGGGCATGTGGAAACATTGTACACGTGCCTCTAATGCCAATACCTGCGATCTGCGTGTGTTCCACAATTAGGAATGGACTTCTCTTCCCCCCCCCCCAAATCTAACTGTACGGTACATTTACAATTAAAAAATACTGATGTCCAGGTGTGCCTCAACACGTAATTTCTTGCACATTAATTGTGTGTGTCATTAAGTCGTTCTCCATTCGAGGCATCCATGTTGATTTCGCTTCTGCTTCTCGCAGGTGTCTCTGGCCATGAAAGGGTAGCTCTTTAGGAGTTCTTGGCTGGAATCTTGATGACCACCTGAAAGGAATAGCTCTCATCAAGTTTTACCTTAACATTTCTAGACATGTCCACTCCATAATATTTTAAATCTCATAAACATGGGGCTGTTTGGAAACAGAACTAGTAAGATTTTGTTGTTGTTGTTAACCACCAAATATACACCATGATTTTTCTTGCACTCTGTGTTAATTTTTTTTCATTATCAGACTAAGTTCTTTTAAGAGTAGAATATTGAGATACAAAAGAAACACAAGAGAGGCAAGGCCTTCAAGATCCTCAAGTGCCGCTCATTCATCGATGAATAACTGAAGACACCTCCCCCCCCCTCTCCCCCCCCCCCCCAAAAAAAAAAAAAAAAACGTTTTTAGGGTCACTACAAGATTAAAAATGTTACCCTGGAATTAACAAAAGGCCGTGAAATAATGATCCTTGAAAGAAAAGAAACACACATGTTTTATTCCAAAGGATGTCTGAACAGGCCAGTACACTGCTGCCAGTCTAATGCAAGGCTTCTGCTATGGCTACAAAAGATTCAAGGAATCTGACATCATCACCTTTGACTACCACCACCGCCAGCCTCAACATTAACCCTCATATCAAATAATAAAAAAACAACCAGCACTGTAAATTGCAAATTTTTGGTTTATTAAAAACATTTTTCAGGCTTAAATGCAGAAGACCTGCCACCTGCAGTGAACAGCCTTTATCAACATTAATCCTGAACATTTTTTTTGAGTCTTCTTAACACATTTTTTAGGCATAACTATGCAAAAACATCAAAATTCCTCAGATAATAACAATATTTTTTTTTGGGGGGGGGTAAATGCATTTGTTTTAAATTGTTTTATTTGACTTTTCCATTAATAACACAATCATGTTTTTTCAGATGTGATAATTTCCATGAATACCTTTCAAATCACCGGTGATTGAAAATCAAGGGAAAGAACTGTTAAGAGTTAAGGACTGACAGTTGCTCGCCCAGCTCTCGTCATCACCTCGTTTCCCAGTCCTTTCTCATTCCTCTGCTTTCTGCCCTCCTTCCCTACCACCTGCTTCCCTCCCCTTCCTGCTCCCCCCTCTCCCTTCTGTTCCATCCCTTTCAACAGATAATTCTCCCTCCACCCACCCCCAGTCTACTCTATCTTTCTTCACAAATAACTCTGCTCACTTCTCCTCCATATCTCTTAACGAATAACTCCTCCTCCCCACTCCATCTCTCTTAACAAAGAACTCAACAAATAAAGAGAGAGGCTCTATCTCTGAACTAATGACCCCTCCTTCCCACCTCCCCTCTACTCCATCTCTCTCCTAACAAAAAAATAAGGACAGAAAGACAAGAGACAGCCAAATGGTGCGACAAACAGGTTCCTACATTCTTGACTTCCACGTATTGTTGCAGTCCATATTCTCCACTGAAACACAACATGGACAGGGTTACCTTCTATACAACACATGGGAAAGCATCACAGTTAACAGCAATGGAACAATAAGAAATAACCTAAGTAAATAGGTTTTTTTTTCCAAAAAGAAAAGAAAAAGAAAAAAAGAAAAAAAGCAAGCAACAAAAAACAACAAAAATAGGATGACCATTGTCATATATGTGAATGACCAGTGTGTGTGTGTGTGTGTGTGTGTGTGTGTGTGTGTGTGTGTGCACGCGCGCGTGTGTGCGTGCGTGCATGTGTGTATGAGTGCCCATAAAACCCTGGTATCACACTTCCCCGCAGCAGATGAATTAAAAGATATGGTGCTCAAAGAAGAGAACAACAGAAACAATACAAAATCAGTTACTCTCTGAATGTGTTTCGTTTCCCAACTTTCTGGCCTTATGGCCTCCTTTGTGAGTATGTAAGTGTGTGCGCATGCTTGTGTGCGCACATGTGTGTGTGTGTGTGTGTGTGTGTGTGTGTGTGTGTGCATATTTTCCATGGTCCCATGTGCTGTTTATAACAGGGATCAATGCTGACATTTTCTCACAATGCTGAAACATTTTTTTTTTATTCTCACTGTCCAGATCAATATAAAAACACTGTACCATCTCTTCCTTCCTCTGTCTTTGTTTTGACTTGTGGATCTGAGACACATTAGGTCAGTATGCATTTGGAGTCAGTGGCCAGACAACTATGCTTCTGTGGTCAATCACACACACACACACACACACACACACACACACACATGTGCATGCATGCTCGTACAGACTAAGAAAAAATTCATCTCACTGAAGAGTACACAAAGAACAATACAACTCCCATTCTGCAATAAGAAGAGAAACGGTCAGACTTTGGAGAATGACCAAACTAGTAATACATGGAAGTGTAATGTCTATTTCTTCTTCTTTTTTTTTTTGTTTTCCCTTTTCACAAGCAGTGAGAGTAGATGGAAGAGAAACAGAATTACTCACAATTCACGTCCAAAGCCAGACATCTTGAAGCCCCCAAAGGGGCCCTGCGGGGTCACAACATTGTAGCAGTTCACCCTGCAACACACCAGGTAAATCAGGCAGTCTTACAGCAAACTTCACATACAAGTCCGTTAAAAACCAATTTAAAATGATTACTTGAAATGTCAACAATTACTTTAAATGTTAAATGATAATCCAAATGGTAAACATGTCTGCACTTTAGACTGTTCAATTCTTGCTCACAAACTAACACTGTCTATTATATGCTCTAGGCAAGTACACATGCAGGCTGTACACACCCACATATACACATACTTGCAGGCTATACACACACCCACATATACACATACTTGCAGCTGTACACACCCACATATACATATACTTGCAGGCTGTACACACCCACATACTTGCAGGCTGTACATACCCACATACTTGCAGACTGTACATACCCACATATACACATATAGCAGGCAGTACGCACCCACATATACACATACTTGCAGGTTGTACACACTCATATATACACATACTTGCAGGCTGTACACACACATATGCACATAATAACAGGCAGTACACACCAACATATACACATACTTGCAGGCTGTACACACCCATATATACACATAATTGCAGGCTGCACACATCCACATATACGCATAATAGCAGGCAGTACACACCCACATATACACATACTTACAGGTACACATCCACACATACATGCAGGCTGTACACACCCACATATACACATACTTGCAGGCTGTACACACCCACATATACACATGTTTGCAGGCTGTACACATGCACACATACACACTTGCAGCACATACTTGCAGACTGTACACACTCACACATACAGACTTGCAGGCTGTACACACCCACATGTACACGTATTTGCAGGCTGTACACACCCACATTACACATGCTTGCAGGGTGTATATCCCTTACACACGTGCAAGCTGTCCACACCCACTTACATACTTGCAGGCTGTACATACATTTACACATATTTGCAGGGCATATACACCCACTTACACACTTGCAGGCTGTACATAGCCACATAAACACATACTTTAAGGCTGTGCTCACCCACTCACACACTTGCAGACTGTACACACTCACCTACACATTCGCAAGATGTACACATACACACACAATCATCTTGCTCAAACATTCACATACATGCACTGACTAAACAGCTCTGGCTCAAAAAACCATTTAAATCATGGCTATAAGTTCCTTGGGAAAAGTATACAGCCTTACTGAAGACATTGAAACTAATGCACACATGTGAACTCGTGAAGCAGACCTACAAATTCCACCCCCCTCCCACAAAAAAAACCCCTTCAGAGGAATATTTGTATAACCTGTATAAACTGAGAGGAATCATTCAAAGCTCAGAAAAACTGTTGGCATCCACACACACACATCCTTCCCCAAGCGATTATTTTGAAATGCAAGTATTATCTTCCACCTT
Organism: Conus betulinus; assembly: GCA_016801955.1. NCBI lineage: Eukaryota > Metazoa > Mollusca > Gastropoda > Neogastropoda > Conidae > Conus > Conus betulinus. Next base: position 313,803 of record JADBJO010001883.1, read on the forward strand.
AACGCGAGTGTAGTTTCATGTATATCATAAGTGTTGATCAATTTCACATATTATTTTGCACATCATCACATATATTCCTCCATTTGTCTAGGTATGCATGCACATGTGTGTTTCAAACTTAAAGCATTAATTTCTGTGCGTGCGTGCAAGCGCACATGTGTGTGTGTGTGTGTGTGTGTGTGTGTGTAGTTGCATTCATATACAATTTAAATTCACAGCATTTGCATCTGATTACAGCACAAATGGGGAAGTCCCCCAATCCTTAAATGAATGGCGGCCCCAAATTTTATATGTGGCCATCCTAACTTAGCAATCATGAAAATAATCATGAAACAAGACATGGAAGATGGAACAACAACAAAAAATCTTGCTTTTGCCCAATTACCTAGGAACTGGAAACTAGCCTCAAGTAAGTTTTGCCAATCCTGAAAATACCCTAACGTAATCTCCCCAATCTAAAGACATGTGTAACCACTTTTTCTGTACCAGATTTCTGGCTTCTTGTGCTTTGTCAACTGTGCTCCAATCTTAAGAAAGGGTGTAGCAGCCTTCTTGTGTTTCTGGCTGCTGCTTTCTTCTTTTCACGCATGTTCAAAATGCACAAAATGACCAATGAATGAGAAAAACAAAGGTGAAGCTACAGGGAAGTGAGAGAGAGAGAGAGAGACAGAGAGAGAGAGAGAGAGAGAGACAGGGGGGGCGAGGGGGGGGGTGAGGGTGAAAGATTCTCTTTGCAGTTTATGCCAGCAACACTAAAGGTGACATAATCCATTTACCAGAAACTTTGGAAAAATAGTGTCTCTGCCACAGCCTTGATGAAGAAATATGTTGATTTTTGACTGTTTACAGGGTTTGTGTGAGGAACATAAAATTCAGTCTGACAAGTCCAGCTCCTTCCAAGTGATATTCTTCAATCAAACCAGCACACTGCACCTCAGTCATATCACACAGGCAGCAGACTTCTTTGAGAGGAATTGTTTTTGGTAAAGAGTAGCAGAACAAACGGCAGGCAAAAAGCTACAAATTTTATCAAAAGAGGGAGGAGTCCACAAGTTTGCCCATATATATCGATGTATTCACACACAAACTAACCAGACAGTGCCGGCTTGCACACCATTGACAAACATCATGGCTTTGTCGATGTCTTTGGTGAAGACTGCGGCCCCCAAGCCGTAGGTCGTGCTGTTAGCACGCTCAATGGCTTCCTCCAACGAACTGAATTTCATCAACTGCTGCACAGGCCCGAAAATCTGCAACATCAAAACAAAATCCCACGGCAAAGGAATTCAAAGACTCTCCCGCTTCTGCCACATACAACTAAGAAGAGAAATGTATATCTATATCCTTGCTCTGATCAGATGTCAGCAAAAGTCACAGGAATAACTTCCTGCAGTGTGTGACCACTAAATTCTCACTCACTATTGCCTGGAAGCAATCATAATGTTCTAAATGACAGATTCACATCCATTTAAAGAGCTCTTGTCAATTTTAAGAGGTGGCGGAGATGAAGGAATCACAGATTCAGATACATCGTCTTTCCCTACCTTCTGACCTTGTCTCATGCACCTTGCACATGGCTGAAATATGATGAAATTGAAGAAGAAATAAGGAAACTGAGAAGACTCACATTACTTGTAAGTGAAAAGTCATCGACTTCTCCCTGTAGAGAAGTCGTTCCCCTCTCTGTGCAGATGACGTAATAACCTTCATTAAACACATTCCTAAACAAACGCATCTTAGGCACAGTTGAAGCATGTAATGAGTAGGCTATACGGCAATCTGTATCCTTTTTCTTTCTTTTAGAATGCTGTGTAAACATGTGAAATCAGATTGTTTAGGCTGATCTTTATAGCCTGCCTCCTCATGTTATTGTTGGGTTTTGTTTAGCACCTATTCTAATCATATGTATGAAAGCAAACAAAAATGCTAAAAAAAAATTGTCGTATATCAACACTATCTTTATTAAAATGTCTGCAAATATTTGTACAGTGAACATTCATAAAAGTGGGGGCTGATCATTTTACCTAAAATACTATTTCACATATTAAACAAAATCTCTGGCCATGGTGCAAGTGAAAGTATATTCATTAATTTCGAAGTGAGGTGACTGCAGGCAGGGATTGAAACAAATGTTAAGAATAATTCCTAGTGACTGCCAAAAACAAGAACAAACAAGTTTACAAGACAAAACACGACACGTTTTGACCTCTTAGGTCTTCTTCAGGCAAGACAAAGGTGGTTTTCATTCAACGCCCATCTTGTGCTGAATATGAGATGATAAGTGATTACTTGTTCTTCGTTTTCATTGTCCTGCTCGTCATTTCTCTTGCCTGAAGAAGACCTATGAGGTCAAAACATGTAGTGTTTCGTATTGTAGCCTGTTTGTCCTTGTTTTTGGGCAGACTCACTAAGAATTATTCTTAAAATTTATTTTTGTGAAGTGACAGGCCGACTTGGTGTGGTCTACAATGTCACAGCCTGAAACTCCTGATGATGAACAGTCAGGCCACTGGTGCACCGCTGTCTTCGGCTCTCCTCCCCTAGCTTTGTGTACCGTTGACACATGCATCTTCTGCATAGTTGCTGTAGGTAAAGGGTAGGCTACATGGCACTCTCTCTTTACCTCCCCCCCCCCCCCCCCCCCCTTTTTTGACCCGTAGAGTGCCTGTAAGCCATCAGTTGACGGCGCAGTAAAAATGCACTCCCAGTGCCTATGGGCCGTCCACTGACATGCATTTTTTTCTTGAATTTTCATTCGTTACTATTTCTATCAAAGGACTCAAATAGAGTGTGCGTAGTAAGCCTTATATGTCAGTAGTATTAAAATGATATGCAGATGACCACACGTGAGGGGAAAGACCATTTAATCTCATCACTGACTGGATGACCAGCTAGTGCTTTGTCTCGCTTGCAAAGATGGTGGCACAACCTTCAACGAGTGTAGCGACCAAATCAACGTACTGACACAGCTGAGCAGGCTCTGCTAATCATTTTGACAAAGATAATTATCTTTTATTCAACGACTCACTAGAGCATGAAGGTGAGATGATGATGATAGTGATGGAATTGTCGACCATATTTGTCAGTTATTAGTCATGCTGTGCAATCTCAGAGTGTGTTCCACTGACTGGTTACCAGTGTCGAACAAGCTAGCCTAGTGTGTACTCTGCACTGTGTGCGAGTGGCCAGTGACATGTTAGTCAGCACGAGAGGGGAGCGCGGCCTGCTCGTGGTGTGATACGGGCAGCAGGAAAGGTAGGGAAGAGGGGGAGTGAAAGAGAGGGTTGAAGTCCAGCAAAGGGGCATGCTGGGGGGAGGGGGGGCGTGGTTGTGGACTGACCTGTCTGCATGAAGTGTTGAGCGTCTTGATAGACTTCTAGACTGTTTTACTTTCATTTACAAGTGTAGTGTGACAATATCAACTTTATTTTCAACTTTTTTTTGCTTTGTGTTCTTTTTTGAATGTCAAGCTGTAGTGGTAAATACATATATTTTTGATCGTGCAAAAAAAATCTATACAAATCTAAATGCCTAAGTATTTTTTTCTTATCAATATTAAAACGAAAAAGAAGCCCAGATTCAAAATCTCCATTCATTTCCTTCAAAAATTATATATATATTTCATTTTTATATCTTTTTGTAGTTCTGAGCTAGAATATTTTGTTAATTATTACCCCCAAATCAACAGATTTCCCTGGCACTGGGAAAGCCTTTGTTTGTAGTATTTTCTGGCAGTGAACGGGTTAAAATGTTGTGTGAATGTGTGAATTCAAATTGTTTAGATTGATCTTTTTTGCTTGCCTTCTCTTGAAATTGTTGTCTTTTTCCCTCACCTATTCTTATCATATATATGAAAGTAAATAAAATTGTTACCAAAAAAAAAGTTTGCAAAGGATCACTGTTACCTTTGTTGTAAAGTATGCTATTACTTATGCAATGAACATTGGTGGAAGCGGGGAACTGATCACTTGACCTAAAACACTATTTCAAATATAAAAAAAAAAAAAACTGCTGGGCTATGGTGCGAGCAGAGGAGTATTTGTTGAGATGAAGGCCGACATGGCAGGGTCAAGCATCCCTATGATCACGGTCCCTAAAACATTGTTTTAAATATTGAATTACAGTTTGGCTGTGGTGCAAGCAAAAGACTCTTTGCTGAGAGGAAGGCTGACTCAGTAGAGTCAAGCAGCCTGAAACTCCTGACGATGAACAATCAGGCCAACGGTGCATCGCTGTCTTCAGCCCCTCCCCCCTAGCTTTCTGCTTCCTGAAGTTCGATCACTTGATGAACAATCAAGGGGGAGACTGAAGGGAGTAAGGACGATCCAGAAAAATACATTGTGGCACTTCATGGGTCCATGTCGATCAAGATGACAATTGGGAGCTAGAAACGCTGGCCAACAGGTGGCTATTCCTGCTTACAAAGTGTGTGTGGTGCACACTATCACCTGGTATATCAGTTCTTACTGCATATATGCGGTGTGGTATACTATCACTTGGCATAACAGCTCTTGCTGCATGTATAGTGTTCAGTATCCCTGTGATAACAGATGTAAGGACTAGACAGAACAAATGTGTAGTGTATAATATTGTTTTTGGATAATAGCAGCTGGGACTAGACAGGACAGTTGTGTGTGTGGTATACATTATCCCTGGGATAACAGCAGTAAGGACTAGACAGGACAATTGTGTTCTATACAGTATTCCTGGGATAAGAGCAGTAAGGACTAGACACGATAGTTGTGTGTGGTATACAGTATCCCTGGGATAAGAGCAGTAAGGACTAGACACGATAGTTGTGTGTGGGTATACAGTATCCCTGGGATAACAGCAGTAAGGACTAGACACGACTGTTGTGTGTGGTATACAGTATCCCTGAAATAACAGCAGTAAGGACTAGACAGGACAGTTGTGTGGTATACAGTATCCCTGGGATAACAGCAGTAAGGACTAGACGCGACTGTTGTGTGTGGTATACAGTATCCCTGGGATAACAGCAGTAAGGACTAGACAGAACAGTTGTGTGGTATACAGTAACCCTGGGAAAACAGCAGTAAGGACTAGACAGAACAGTTGTGTGGTATACAGTATCCCTGGGATTACAGCAGTAAGGACTAGACAGGACAGTTGTGTGATGTACTGTATCCCTTGAACAATAGCAGCAAGGACTAGACTGGATGAATGTGTAGTGTACAATATTGTTTGGGACAATAACAGTAGGGACTAAGACAGGACAAATGTATAGAGTACACAATCCCCTGGGATAATAGCAGTAAGGACTAGACAGAACAAATGTATAGTGTACTCTATTCCCTGAGATACCAGCAGTAAGAACTAGACAGAACCAATGTATGGTGTACCAGCAATAAGGACTATACATGACAAAGTACCAGTCAACACCAGATTCCTTCTTTTCCTTTCTTTCTTTCTCTCTCTCTCCGTTGTCTTTTTCATCTGGGGAAAAGCTGACACCACCCATCCTTCACCCACCTCTTCCTGCG
>JADBJO010001883.1:321803-336803 GCA_016801955.1 Conus betulinus
CCTCTTGGGAATTTGGTCTTGTTTAGCAGAGATGAACTAACAATAACAACACTAAGTGTAACTTCCAATTATTGTCAGTTTTCTTTTTCACACATGTGGTTTGGTTCACTCATGAACTAAGTGCGATTGATAAAAAGTCATCACCACAGAAGGTAATAAGTAAAACATTGCAAAACCAACCACACAAAAAAAAAAAAAAAAAAAAAAAAAAAAAAAAAAGAAAAAAAGAGACTGCTAAAGATAGGACTGAGCTACAAAAGGCCACACCACAGATGATGAAAGCACACACACTACAACTGAAAAATAAACCGGTGTCGCAGAGAATACACCACACCACAGAACCTATGGACAGAAGGATCAGGATCCCACACTACTGTCAATAAATGCCACTTATAGTTGACTGACATACATTTGGGTACACACACACACACACACACACACACACACACACACACACACACACACACACACACACACACACACATACACACACACACACACACACACTGTGCACAAGCACCATATTCAAAAGCAACACACACACACACACACACACACACACACACACACACACACACACACCACACACACACACACACACACACACACACACACACACACACACACACACACACACACACATGCAAAAGCACCACCCACACACCCCCACACACATGCACAAACACTACACACACACACACACACACACACACACACACACACACACACACACACACACACACACACACACACACACACCATGCACACACCATGCACAAGCACTCTCTCTCTCTCTCTCTCTCTCTCTCTCACACACACACACACACACACACACACACACACACACACACATACTGTGCACAAGCACCATATTCAAAAGCACACACACACACACACACACACACACACACACACACACACACACACACACACACACACACACACACACTCCATTGAAATTATCAATGTTCACCTTGATACCTGGATCACACCGTGAAAAAAAAAGGTCGAGATTTGGGCAATCAGCACTGGCCTCTGTCCATTCTGAAACAAGTTTAGACTGACGAGTGCCACACCCTCTTCCTCTGCCACGCCCCCTCACACACTGGACCCTCGCCATGTCCTGAACCCCCTCCCCTTCCTCGACTCTCCTCCCGACCTCTCACGAAAGGAGGGTGTAAGGCAGTCGACGTAGACGGAATCGGCTCGTTTCTCTCTCCGATTCGGGCCCACTTGCGCCGGTATCGCTCGGTTTGAAGTCGAGGATCAGCTTCGTCATCAATACCAATCTCCGATAGCAAAGGGTGGTGTTGATTGTGATCGCTTTATTCCTCCTCCGAATCGCTTCGTTCCACTTCTCTGAAGTCTTCGTCATCGTTTTCACGGTCTCGGATAACTTCTTGAAGCACTTCAAGAGCCATTAGATCGTTTGAAAACGGCACGCGCCTGATCGAACTGCCTGCTCGACTCGTCATCTTGAAACCGAAAATGACTCAGCCGAACTTTGCGAAGTTATCGTCCGAGCGGACGCGAGCCGGTCAGTCAGCGACCCGCGAAAGGGAAGAAACCGTCCTTTAGGGTCCCTACTACCGTTTAAACCATTTTTTCTCCTTGCCTCCCTTTTTTAAATCGCGAATTTTTGATGATGATGAAATTAGCTGAGGTCAAAACGCTGCTGTGACTTACTAAGGAACATGAAACTTTGCCTACTACAAACAATGTCCAACATTCTTTGTTCTACGCTCTCTGCATCAAGAATACACCATCTCTATTACTTGGAAAAAAAAAGTTACCTTTTCATTAGCGGACACCTAAAAGTAAATATGCAGCATGGCTGCATCCATTAATCGGTAGAACAAGACAGGCATTTTGAGCCCAGTTTGAAGAGACAAGCGACTGTTTGTTCACACTTCCTTTTCATAGCTCTGGAAAAGTATGTTTGTAACTGATGTCAGTGTATTTCTATTAACAGTGTGTCTATTACTAATAACAATGTGTCTGTTCCTCATGCTTCCTCATGTTGGAGCAGATCCAGAACTGTGTGTCTATTACAGATGGCAGCGCAGACAGATGGCAGTAAGTCACTGACGTCAGTGTTTATCTATGACCTCATGTCCATGTTGCTGATGTCAATGTAGTTTTCTGAAAGTATGTCTATTGTTAATGTTAGTGTGGATCTATGACAATGACTGTTACTGAAGGCTGTGCAGATCTATGACAGCATGATTGCTACTGATGTCAGTATACATCCCTTAGAGTATGTCTATGGTTAATGTTAGTGTGGATCTATGACAATGACTGTTACTGAAGGCTGTGCAGATCTATGACAGTATGACTACTACTGATGTCAGTATACATCCCTTACAGTATGTCTATGGTTAATGTTAGTGTGGATCTATGACAATGACTGTTACTGAAGGCTGTGCAGATCTATGACAGTATGACTACTACTGATGTCAGTATAAATTCCTTAGAGCATGTCTATACTGATGTCAAGCATAAATCTAGACGATGTGACTGTTACGCAGTATGTATGGAGGCATCATTCACAGAAAAGCAAAGGGATGTTACTCTCTCAATTCCTAGAGACATGGCTCGTTATTCCTTTCCCACTCCAGATCGATCGAAGGCTGATTATGCACAGCTTGAAATGTGGAGCAGTGGAAAGGCGTAACTTGTTGACTTCTAATGTTCCACAATATCAAGCAGAGAGAGATGGACAGATTCCCATCTCGGGACAGCTTCAACAGGCACATGACATCCTGGCACATGGGCATGATATTTGCTTCCGGTGCAGGTGCCTCTGCACTCTTTGAATGTCTGCACACTTCTATAGAAAACCCACTACCTGGAGCATTTGACATCAAATACGAGTACAAAGTCAGTGCAAGAAATGTGGCACACCTTCTGAAACCTTCATGTTCACACTTACACATACACACACACATGCACACACACACACACTCTCTCTCTCTCTCTCTCACTCTCTCTCTCTCCTCTCACTCTCTCTTTCTCTTTCCTCTCTCTCCCTCTCTTTTTCTCTCTCTCTCTTTCACTCTCTCTCTCTTTTCTTCTCCTCTCTCTCTTTCTTCTCTCTCTCTCTCTGTCTCTCTCTTACCGTCCACATCATCCAGGAAGATAGCGGGGCTCTTTCCCCCCAGCTCCAGTGTTGTTCTCTTCAGGTTGCTGTCCCCTGAGGCCCTCATGATGATCTTGCCAATCTGCACCACCATGGAGCATGGACCCACTGTGTCACCAGGCAAAACAATACTGACCTCATCACATATCAGTCAGCTGCTGTCCTATTCTGGGCCAAAACTCACTCTCTCTCTCTCTCTCTTTGTCTCTTTCTCTTTCTCTCTCTCTCTTTCTCTCCTCTCTTTCTCCTCTCTCTCTCTTTCAGAGTTGTTCTCACAAGCTGCAAGGCTACATATTTTCTTTTTAGTTGCTGTGCCAATATTAATTAATTATTAATCATTAGTAATTTCTAATTATTCATCGCTTTACTCATTACCCCTTTGTCATCGGAAGTCAAGCCAATCATAACGATACACATTTTGTTGATGATCATCACCAACTTCATCGTTTTAGAGACCTACAAGTCTATTATGAAGCAAGTCAACTTAGCTAAGAGTGCAAACATCCCTTTCTTCACAATAACTGTGCACATCTCTTCAAGTTTAGCTGAGCTGAACGCGCATTCCGGATGCGGTGAAACAGTGTTATTGTGTACCATGTCACTTCACCTCACAGAATTATATGTTTCATAGTGTGTGTGAAGGATAAAGGGATCTGCACGGTGATGGACTGCCATGTGAGAAGTACATTTTCTATTTCTTGTCAAATTTTATCACACTCATATCCCGATCATTCCAGTATTTTGTCTACCTCGCTAGCATCAGCTGACGACGGCACTGAACTGGTTGGTCGGTTTCATTCACGACCCTCCGCATGCAGTCTGCTTTCTTTTGCAGTGAATGGAAGTGGTGCCAGTGTACCAAAACAGCAGTACCACTTCAATGGACTATGGTGGGGAGCACCCTACCCAACATTATGAGGCAGTCTGAGCACTACCACGGCACAAGCATGTGTTGGAACAGTGCCAAACACATGCTGCTGTCTACTACTTCCGTTATGACCACAAGAAGGTTAATATAGCTAACTATCAATGAGGATGTGGATGATAAAAGATGATGCCCCTGCCTTCCATTCTGGCTACAGACTTACATGGTAGACATACAATGTACATCCATCTTTCATAATATATGCCTTGTCAACTGGGCAACAGCGATACAGACACCTGCAGTGTTGGTCAGAGAATCTGAACACCACTCTCGGAGACCTTTGCATTAAGAGGATGAAACTAGACTTTGTATTTGAGTCTTTCCAATTGAGCCTACTGTACTCTCAGACTTCTTTCAAAGCTAACAGAAACATTAAAAAAGCATCTCACAAATAAATGATTCTGACTGGTCCTGAGCCGACAATCACTCACCCTGCATCACCAAACCACTACATAGTTATTCCTCTTGGCTGAAATAGACCAGACCTCCCCGTGTAATAGTCTGCTACTGAGTCAAGATTATGGGCTTGTAATTGAATTCTTGCACACATTTATCAACACCAGCTTTACCGACTTTTTTTTCTTTATTATTTCCCATACACAACAATGTCAGCAATTATCACAATTAGAGATGAGTGTTCTATAATCAATCAATCAGTCTCTATCCATCTGTCCATCGCTCTCGTTCTCTATCTATCTATCTGTCTATGTGTGTTGAACAATTTACATACGCACACAGATATAGAGAGATAGATACAGACAGATAGGTATAGATACAAGTAGATATACTGATAGATACAGATATAGAGACAGATAAATAGACTGACAGATATAATACTATGGGAATCACTGCACCCAGGCACTGACACCAGACCCTTGTGCTTACCTCGGTGGAGCCAGTGAAGGCCACCTTGTTCACATCAGGGTGAGCGGTCAGTGCAGCACCAGCTGTTGGCCCGTAGCCTGGCAACACCGCCACCACTCCTGGGGGGAACTCCGCCTGCCATCAATCACAGGCTGAAGCTTGTACAAGATTCCGTTTGGCAGACACACCTTGAACTGATTAACTCATAAACTTCTGCTCGGCCAGAGCCGGTCAGATCTAGTTGCAAAGTAAGGTGACGGCAGGCGGAAATCTAAACAAAATTTGAAAAATCATGATAAATCTCCGCTAAAAAAAAAATGTTGACAAACGAATCACAAGACAAAACACAACACCTTTCGACCTGTAGATCTTCTTAAGGCAAAATACACAACACTCAGGACAACAAAAAATGAAAAAGGAAAATCCAAAGTTGATGAAGATAAGTGACTGCTCCTTCATTTTTGTTGTCCTGAGTGTTGTGTATGTTGCCTGAAGAAGACCTAAAGAGGTCAAATCACGTTGTTATTTGTCATGTGATTTGTTTGTCTATGTTTTCTTGGTGGAGCTTTATCAATAATTTTTTCAAATTTGAAAAGCTGGTCAGTTATTCTTTTATGTAACCTATCTCAGTTCTAGTAGAAACTCTAGGGAGAACATGACAGCAGGTGTTCAGAGAAGAAACCCCTCTCAGACAAGTGTTTCGGCCCCAAACTTCTCCACACTAAGGGGGAAGCCGGGCCCATCCAGCCTGTTGCCTGTCTCAGTTCTACATTTCAGGACAATATCCTCTTATTATCTGCTCACACACACACACACATGCACACACACACACACACTCAAACACACACACACACACACTCTTCACAGACTTCAACTGTGCCCGCAGACCCCTGGATACCCACCCACCCTGCACCTCCACCTCACTGACCCTGTGTCCACTAGGATCCCTGAATAACCCTGCACCTCCACATCACTAATCCTGTATCCACTAGGACCCCTGAATAACCCTGCACCTCCCACATCACTGTCCCTGTATCCACTAGGACCCCTGAATAACCCTGCGCCTCAACCTCCCTGACCCGGTGTCCACTAAGACCTCTGGATAACCCTGCGCCTCCACCTCACTAAACCGGTGTCCATACAACCTCTGGATAACCCTGCGCCTCAACCTTACTAACCCTGTATCCACTAGAACCCCTGGATAACCCTGCACCTCAACCTCCCTGACCCTGTGTCAACTAGGACCCCTAGATAATCCTGCACCTCCACCTCACTGATCCTGTGTCCACTAGGACCCCTGGATAACCCTGCACCTCAACCTCCCTGACTCTCTGTCCACTAGGCCCCTGGATAACCCTGCACCTCAACCTCACTAAACCTGTATCCACTAGGAACCCTGGACAGCCCTGCACCTCCACCTCCCTGACCCTGTGTCCACTAGGATCCCTGGATAATCCTGCACCTCCACCTCACTACCCTGTGTCCACTAGGACCCCTGGATAACCCTGTGCCTCCACCTCACTTACCTTGTGTCCACTAGGACCCCTGGATAACCCTGCACCTCCACATCACTAACCCAGTGTCCACTAGGACCCCTGAATAACCCTGCGCCTCCACCTCACTAACCCTGTATCCACTTGGACCCCTGGATAACTGTGCGCCTCCACATCACTGACCCTGTGTCCACTAGGACCTCTGGATAACCCTGTCCTCGACCTCCCTGACTCTGTGTCCACTGGGACTCCTGGATAACCCTGCACCTCCACCTCACTTACCCTGCGTCCACTACGACCCCTGGATAACCTTGCGCCTCCATCTCACTACCCCTGTGTCCACTAGGTCCCATGGATAACCCTGCACCTCAGCCTCTCTAACCTGTAGTCCACTAATCTCCCTGGATAACCCTGCACCTCAGCCTCACTAACCTGTAGTCCACTGATCTCCCTGGATAACCCTGCACCTCAGCATCACTAACCTGTAGTCCACTGATCTCCTTGGATAACCCTGCACCTCAGCATCACTAACCTGTAGTCCACTGATCTCCTTGGATAACCCTGCACCTCAGCATCACTAACCTGTAGTCCACTGATCTCCCTGGATAACCCTGCACCTCAGCCTCACTAACCTGTAGTCCACTAATCTCCTGGATAACCCTGCGCCTGAGCCTCACTAACCTGTAGTCCACTAATCTCCCTGGATAACCCTGCGCCTGAGCCTCACTAACCTGTAGTCCACTAATCTCCCTGGATAACCCTGCGCCTCAGCCTCACTAACCCCATGTCCACTATCTCCCTGGATAACCCTGCGCCTCAGCCTCACTAACCCCATGTCCACTAATCTCCCTGGATAACCCTGCGCCTCAGCCTCACTAACCTGTAGTTCCACTACTCTCCCTGGATAACCCTGCACCTCAGCCTCACTAACCTGTAGTCCACTAATCTCCCTGGATAACCCTGCGCCTCAGCCTCACTAACCTGTAGTCCACTAATCTCCCTGGATAACCCTGTGCCTCAGCCTCACTAACTCCATGTCCACTAATCTCATTGGATAACCCTGCACCTCAGCCTCACTAACCTGTAGTCCATTAAACTCCCCTGTATAAACCCTGCGCCTCAGCCTCACTAACCTGTAGTCCATTAAACTCCCCTGTATAACCCTGCACCTCAGCCTCACTAACCTGTAGTCCACTACTCTCCCTGGATAACCCTGCACCTCAGCATCACTAACCCCATGTCCACTACTCTCCCTGGATAACCCTGCGCCTCAGCATCACTAACCTGTAGTTCACTACTCTCCCTGGATAACCCTGCACCTCAGCATCACTAACCCCATGTCCACTACTCTCCCTGGATAACCCTGCACCTCAGCATCACTAACCTGTAGTCCATTAAACTCCCCTTGATAACCCTGCGCCTCAGCCTCACTAACCTGTAATCCACTAATCTCCCTGGATAACCCTGCGCCTCAGCCTCACTAACCTGTAGTCCACTAATCTCCCTGGATACCCTGCACCTCAGATCTCACTAACCCCATGTCCACTAGGCCCGCTGGACACCCCCATGGAGAACTGACCTGCTGGCAGAGGGAGGCCATATAGCAAGCGGTCAGCGGAGTCTGTTCCGCTGGCTTGATGATGACCACATTGCCAGCTGCTGTTGCCGGAGCCAGCTTCAACACGAACACAGTCACCGGGTAGTTCCACTGAGAAAGGCAGCACACACAGGTTTGGTTTGAATTGTTAAGATCACACACACACACACACACACACACACACACACACACACACACACACACATACACACACACACACACATGCATGCGCACACACGCGCGCGCACACACACACACACACACATACACACACAACACACATGTACTGTGCAAAGAGAAGAATATATAAGAGATTGGGACACTGGTGAGTCAACAGAAAATATATGTCAGCTTTTAATACTCTACACAAACACATTCCACACACACACACACACACACACATTTACTCACAGGAATGATTTGCGCACAGATTCCCACGGGTTCATGGCGAGTGTAGCACATAAAGTCACCGTCTGCACACAGTCAGCCCAGTTTCCTCAGGAAATAACTAAATACAGGAACAGCACCAATGTTACATGCTTAGAGTCATCAGTCTGACGGATGAATTCACTGTCATGCAGCAAACCCTGGCTAAAGCCTCCAAGTAATGCTTGGTGCAAAGCAAACTGTGATCATAATGATAATAAAAATATAAAAATCATCATTAATATTAACAACAGCAATAATAATGTGGGTATACAGAGCTTTCTATCTCAAACGAGCTCAGAGTGCTTACAAATAAGAAAATAAAACATCTGACGGTTATACAAAATAAAGCGCAAGCAAATTAGAAAGGCAGTGCACAAACCAATGTCTACCTATAGTCTAACACAGGTCAACATGTGCAAATAAAAATCAGGTGGCAGGATTTTGCATCTTGTTCAAAACTCCTCCAGATTCTGTTCTAATTTGTCAAGTCTAGCCAACATAGCACTGTTTTTTTTTGTTGCTGTTGTTTTTTTCTTCTAATTTTCAATGACTGTTTTCTTCAATGCATCCCTTGAAATTGGTGTCACTGAATATGGATATAAGAATATATATATATATTATGCTGAACTATTTCGTAGTATGGGAAAACAGGTGCAGGCTAACAATTCTTCCATCATTATAATCATGACTTGGCAAAGATTAAATAAAACAGAAAAAAAAAAAGGGGGGGTGGGGGTGGAGGGGAGCCTGCACTTTTTTCCTCCCACTACTCGACTGTTCAACATATTGTATATATATATATATATATATATATATAGAATACCACACGTAATGAATGATAAGCCTCTGGTATGTGAGCAACGAGTTACAGTTTACACAACCACACAAAAGGAATTTACAGCAATGACACAACAATCATATCATGCAACATCATGAAACAGCAATTCCTCTATTATCTCTATGTTATCACAAAATTAAGACTGAACACATGGAAGACCAAATTTTCTCCCTGAAGTTGTGTGTGTCTGTGGAAAATTCATCTCTGTGCATCACCTTCTATTAGACTGTCCAGTTTTAACTGAAATGTATAAGGCGAAAGGTATCAATCTTGACAAATATGAAAATGAGAGTCAAGTTCTGTCAGACGCATGCATAATTGAGTTTGCCGCCACTTTAGCCAGTTCTGATGTAGCTAGACTATTATGAGGATCCTTAACTGATATGCTGTTTTCTTTTTCATAAGTGTATGCAGATGTATGTGTTGAAATGACTTAAGTGGTTTTTTTTTTTTGTTTGTTTGTTTCTTTGTTTTTTCATTTAATATCATCTGCCGGATGAAAAGACATAAAATGAAACCAACCCCAATTCCTCTATACCTACATGCCTTATACAGAAACAATGATCATTTCTTTGTGACATCAGATCTGATGCATACCGTTAGTAATATCTGTTTAAATAAACAAGTTTTCTGTAACATGGACACTCCAGAGATTTTTCTACATTTTGTTTTTCAGTCAGTGTCCACATAAAAAACTGCATCTCATCTTCTTCTGCCCATCTGGCACAATGGATACACCAGATCACCATCATTCCAAGATTTAAACCCCAGACAATGCACACCATTCAAACCAGATATACCTATGTGAACCTAACCATTACACATTTCAGTTTTGGGTCTGTGTTTTCCTCGCGGATATTTGTTAAAAAACCATGGCTGCTATGAATAAACCTGTTGGCTAGTGTCACCGCGGTTACTTGCAGTTTTGCACACATCAATCAATCAAAAGTTAACCACATGCCGCTATAATAAAGTCATTTATATTTCCTGCATCTCGAGTTAACCACACATCACCAAAACAAACAGCAATACAACCAGACCCCAACATCTGATATCCAGTTCCTGTTCACTCTCTGGCACCTACATCATACAACACTGTATGTATGCTGTGTGAGATCAAATAAGTTTGGTCAATATCGAATGAGAGAGAGAGAAAGGAGAGAGCGAGAGAGGTGGGGGGAAGAGACACAGAGATAGACAGATACAGACAGATACAGACAGAGAGAAAGAGAGAAGAGAGAGAGAGAGAGAGAGAGAGAGAGAGAGACTGCCTTCACATCAAATGTTACACAAAAAAAAAAAAAAAAAAAAAAAAAAAAAAAAAAGCCAACCCAGTAAATATTTGGCTGACCAAGCCTGTCTAACTGAATAAACCTGTCTAGTTAAACCATCCAGTCCAGCTTCTTCAACACTACTGTCTCTGTTTACGAATCCTGTGGTACACTGGACAGCTGCAGCAGCAGAATGAGGAGCCCGCAGAAAGGGGATGACAGCCAACAAACCAGTGTCAACATACAGATGCGACCACTGCAACAGAGACTGCCACTCTCACATCTGTCTCTACAGTCACAAGTGATGCTGCTCGGGTCGAACAGACAGCCCGGACAACAAATTATTAGTTCGGATATACTCTATGATCTATCCATGGTCAGCTACGACCGACAGAGGCCTACAGTGGTAACCTGGGCAATGGCTACACTGACCATGATCCCAGTCCACTTCACATCACTGCACTCCAGACAGGCAAAACCATAGAAATCAAACACACAAGTTGCCAGTCATGCTGTTCAAGTCCCAGTATCTTTGCTTTCATGCCAGCATGTTAAAATGGGAGCTTCCATTGCAAAACTACTATACAACTAGTTTATAACTTTGGGATGAACACGATGGTGAGGTGCCATGGTTCATTAGCAAAGTTGAACATAGTTTTTATTTCGCGTGTACACTAGGAAAGTAAGGAATCTCTCTCTCTCTCCCTCTCTAGTTCCCAGTCACACACACACACACAAATGTACTACACACACACACATACTAACACACACAACACAAAATATATACACACACATACATGCATGCACGTGCTCACACACACACACACACACACACACACACACAACTTACCAATTGGAATGGTCTTTCCCTGGATCTTGTCAGGCCAGCCAGCATAGTAGCGAACCACTTCAATGGAGAACATGATTTCACCCACCGCCGTCGTATAAGGCTTCCCATTATCCAGCGTAATTAAGCTCTGCATGGAAACAAACAAATAAAATCAATCAATTAATCAAAGAACTAGAAGGGTAACTCTTGCTCCCTTGATGAAATAAATAAACATGCTGTTAACGACACCCACTCCAGAGAGAGAGCACACGGAACAAACAAGGGATGTCAGCTTGTTTGTTCTGTGTTGCTCTGCGTTGTCATTTTGCTAGGTGAGAGGGTGTGTCGTCGTCATCAGCAGCATTCATTGGGAGTTATGGGCATCTATTTATATCACCAAGGGAGCTAGAGTTATCCTACTTGTTCTTTCATTACTGTTTACTGTTCCCTGCCTCATCTAAGATTTCCTTTCATGCCAACAACAAAAAATCAAAATAAGTTATTTCCTAAAAGATGTCAACTGAGGGGAAAATTCTAAACATAAAAATATGAAAAAGAAAGAAAGAAAAAGAAAAAAAAAAGCAGAAGAAAAATGCATGCTCGAAAATAAGAGTGAAACGTATGTCAACATGAGGCATCAATGGAAAGGAAAGGTTACAAAAAAAATGAAGAGGACAGAGTCACTCAATATAAAGGACAGTAAGAATGATAGGAACAGGTCACTGCATATGCAAAATAAATGAGAAAGACTTGGTCAATCAAAGAGAACAAAAGGAAAATATGAAATATGAAAGGCAAATGAAAATGAAAAGTCACTGTAGATTAAAAAAAAAAAAATTAGCTGGTCCACTGGCAAATTACTGCACTTTGGCTCCTAATGTCAGTGATTAGGTCACATATTTGTCACAATTAAGTATAAAAAGAGTACTCTTTGGTAGTATTACACAAGTAAACAATGTGTGCACTTATGCACACTAACAAGCAACAAGCAACACGCACACACACACACACACACACACACACACACACACACCAAACACACACACACACACAGAGAGACAGGAGTACATATTCATGAACACTTGTGTGTCAGCAAGTACACATACACGCACAAGTTCAAAATAATTTACCAATTGAGATCATAAAACAAAATAATAAATTCTAAAACCAAACCTTACTTCAAAAGAAAACTTGAAAGAAACAGAGCCCTGCTCACTTGAGCCAGGCTTACAATTTGCTCAGAAGATCACACCATTTTAACTGATCTGTGTCAGGTTCTACCTGGGTCAATGGAAACCTAGAGACCTCCAGTGAGGGTGGCTATTGCAGCATAAGATGCAAGCAGTCCTATAGAATTGAAATGTTTTATGTATTTCAGCCATCTGCTCACACACACACACACGAATGCACGCATGCATGCAAGCACACACACGCATAAACATACACACACATACACAGATTCATTCTCTCTCTCTCTCTCTCTCTCACACACACACACACACACACACACACACACACACACACATACACACTCATTCACACACACACACACACACACACACACACCATGCACAAACATATATCATCTTGTTCAACATGCAGCCCAGGATATTGACAAAAGCACAAAAAAAAAAAAAAAAAAAGTGGTACAAACCGCAAGATAGGCCAGGTTTTTCTCCATCAGGTCAGCCAGCTTGAACAGTATAGCTCCACGACGACTGGCATCCATGCGTCGCCATGGTGACCCCAGCTTGAAAGCCTCTTTGGCTGCCGCCACCGCCTTGTCGACATCCGCCTGCACAATCAGCCAGAGGTCAGTGAATCCAACACTGAAGTGATTAAGAGTCAGTAAGGTAAGGCAAGGTAATGCTGCTTATGGCCCAGCCGACCGCAAAGGGCGACACTGGGGCTGTCACTGCGTTAAATTCAACTCTCAAGTCGTTAAAAAAGTATGTAAAAAAAACAAATAAAAAAGAAAACAAAACAAACAAACAAAACCCAACAACAAAACTCATTCACACAACCCTTTAGAAAACATCTCCTAATGTGGAAGACATGCAGCGTCGAGCTACAAAACTCATCGGAAGACTGAAAGAGAAGCCCTACACTGAACGTCTCTGAGAACTGAAGCTCCCCAGCCTAGAATTCAGAAGGCTCCGTGGCGACATGATTGACACGTACAAGTACGTCACAGGGGTCTACGATACAACAAGCCCGCAAGTTTAACCATACAGAGGACGTGAGACCAGAGGTCACAGCAAGAAACTCACCAAAAATCAAGTGCGCCGGCAAGACCGTGGCAATTTCTCGGAATGAGGGGTAACGACGTGCAACAGCGATGAACCGATCTATGAAAGATCTTTCAACATCGAAAACTACAAGTACAAGTAGGTCTATCGCTTTCTATCATCTGTTTTTCTTTCATCGCAACCCCACAAAACGGCGTAAGAATCAATTTGATGATTGTGGCCGTCAATGCAGTAAAAGTAGAGAAAATACTCGGTGGTTCCTGATCCGACATAATGATTACGCAGAATTTCCAAAGCCTTTCTACCGTCGTCAACAGCATCTCGCATCACGAGAGAAAGACTCTTGTCAACATACTGAAACAGAACTCTGCAGGTCACGTGATCTTAATTATACGATCATTCTTCCAACAGTGTGTGTGTGTGTGGGGGGGGGGGGGGGGGGGGGGGGGTAAGTGGGGCATGCGCATGTGTGCGCGTGCGCATGTGTGCGTGTGCACATGCATGTATTTGTCTGTCTCTCTGTCTGTCTGTCTGTCTGTCTGTCTCTTTCACTGTGTGTGTGTGTGAGTGTAAGTGTGTGTGTGTGTGTGTGTGTGTGTGCGTGTGTGTGTGTGTGTGCGCGCGCGCGCGCGCGTGTGGGTTTGTGCGCATCGTGCATATGTGCACATGTGTGCATATGTCAGTGCACTTTTTACATGTACATATGATATGCTGCCACTGAGAATTATTACAAAAAACCTGTCTTTTCAACGTTAGCTTCATCATCCTAGAAAAAAAAAACAAAACAATTGTTCTGTTTTAGAAGTTATCAACATTTAACTGCATTCACAAGGAGCAAGCATAAACAATGCGGTGATTTGTCGCACACATATCCACAGCCAACTCCAATAGACCACTAACAGGTAAATTGATCTCGGTGGATAAGCCCTGGCCATTGTTTCCTCACCACAACTCACTTCCTTCCTCACCTGAACCTCCCCCTGCCCCCTGCACCATCCCTCACCGGAGGCAGCATGTGAGAGACTCAACAACTGCCAGTGTGCAGCACAAGGGCAAGCATGACTTTCTACCCTGGGTATTCTTCATCCCATGCCGCTCCCTTTCCAGTGCAAGAGGCTGCAGTTCTCCCCGAGACCCTCTTTCATTGTGACCATCCGCAATATCACCAGGACAGTCCCTGAAAGTGGCTGGGCTCCATCTGTCACTGCCATACGTGTGTGTGTGTGTGTGTGTGTGTGTGTGTGTGTGTGTGTGTGTGTGTGTGTGTGTGCGTGTGTGTGTGTGTGTGCGTGTGTGCGTGCGTGTGTGTGTGTGTGTTACGCATGTGTACACCTGTTGCATGTTGTTTTCATGTGCAGGTATGTTC
>JADBJO010001883.1:344303-347974 GCA_016801955.1 Conus betulinus
CTCTCGGGCCTGGTTGACGCCAGGATATACTATGAAAGGAAGCGTAGAGTACAGCCCTGTCATGTAGTCTCAGACCGAAATGGAAATCCGTAGCATCATCTTAATCATCCTCATTCTCATCGATCAGCAAAAAAAAAAAGTCTCAAATTCTGTGGCCCTTCATGCCCTGCTCTCATATTAAGTAATGGGCTTACAGCTACATAAAAATGCAACACTAGTTTTCAAGTTTTCATTTTCAAGCACTTACGTTTCATTTCTGGAGGCCAAACTTTTAACACAACACAACTTAGTACATCTGTATATTGTAATTTCCCTTTTCTTTTACGTTTCAGGAACCCATGTTTGAATATGTCCAACGACAGCCTTATGGCATTTGCAGTGATTATCATTCCCTTGTTGTTAAGGAACAGAAACCAAACCTTGGTGCTGATACAAGCCTATTCTGATTACATAATTTCAACAACAAAAAAATACAAAAAATACCCCCACCCCCCCCCCCCCCTGGACTGGTACGTCCATCTTCTTTACATTCAAACTTTTTTTTGCCCCCTCGTTTTTTTTTTTTTTTTTTTTTTTTTTTTTTTTTCTATGATACATCGAAATGATAAATCATGCAGGAAATGTTGCCGGTTAGACCTGGCAAGATTCTTCTTTCGTGTTTGTACCTTTTTCTTTTATAACTGCAAATCTATTTTTCAAACATCTTCTTTTCGTGTTTGTACCTTTTTCTTTTAAACTGCAAATTTATTTTTCAAACATCTTCTTTCGTGTTTGTACCTTTTTCTTTTTTCACTGCATTTTTTTTCCTCGTACAATTGTTAATATATAACGTTTTCTGCACAGTGTTTAAAACGTTACCGCTTTTTCCTGAGCTTCTGAGCCGGTGAGTATTAAGCCTGTATTCATTAAAAAAAAAAAAAAAAAAAAAAGAAAAAAAAAAAAAAAAAACGAGCGATAAACTAAGATAGGACTTAGAAAACATCACTGTTCGTTACATTTGACGTATTCTTATCATTCCTACTCTACAAAGAAATCCAGCGGTACTCACGTAGTCAGTGAATTCGGTGTGTTTCCCTCTGTCTTGTCTGAGCAGACGGCCTGAACTTCATACAATATTACCTGTTCAAGGATGTGTGCCACTTCAAGCGCGAAGTTATCATCAAGGCCACGTTGGCTGTTCCTTACTCAAGCGCCTATGGAAGTGCCAGTAGCGCTCGGAGTCTACAATTTTCAGGAAGAAACTGAAAAGTGTCGGAATCGAAGGGATCACAAACAACAGTATATCTAGGAGTAGATTTACACTCTGCAAAGAAATGTTACAATTAGTAGTTCGCGACTACCAACCTCTGCCGTAGGTGTCTCAGTGCCGCGCGGTCACGTTGGCTTTGCGAGCTGGCGTGCGCCATTGTCTCTGGCCGACTTCGGTCACATGCCTTTTGTTATGCAAATTAACATTGGGCCGACTGTGTGAACCCCCCCCCCCCCCCCCCCCAACCTAGACTATACCCCAGTTATAAAAAGCGCAGACACACCACTCCCTATGTTATCATCACGTTGTCATTTCCCAGTCATCACTCCATTTGTCATTTAGTAGGTAACTGGTCTCTGACATCCAGATCTGAATCTGGGTCACTGCCTGAGGTGTGTTGTTTTGGCGGATAGTCGTCGTTTCTGAACAATGATGGGTATGAATATTATCACACTACATTGCCCACTTTCATCAAATAAACAAGCCTCTTGCATATTTAATGAAACGAGCAACAAAAAAAACACAACACGTTACCCCTCATTTGGTGGAAGAACAAAAACAAAACAAAACTGAGAAAATATCTGTATATACAACAAAAGCAATAGTCCTCCAAAGGGAAGAAAACAGTACGCTAGATCACAATGCCACTCTTCAAATTTTCGGACACGTGGCCTTTTTCAAGAGAAAAAAAAAACTACGTAATGTCCATTTTTGGCATCTTTTACTACAGCATGAATCACAAGTAAAACTATCCGTAGGATGCCGCAGCTGGGGGTCCTGTACTCCACTCGCTGATCTCGACAAAAACGCGAAGATCGTGCATCATTACAGCCACATTGGCAACAGGTGAGTTAATAGTGGTTGAAGAAAAAAAAGCAAGTTCAAATGCAAGAAGAAGCATTTGAAGTGCAGTCAAATAGGCCTAGTAGTTGCAGTTTAAGTTTACGATGCCAACACAGAGGCAAAGAGCAGCTCATGCTAGAGAGCAGCAATTTGTGTAAAGGTTCGTGCTATCCATGACAGGACTGTTCAAACAAACCTGTTTTAAAATCGTTCTAGGTGAAAAGTTGTACGAGTGGATGGGGTACAGTTGTTTTCAACGAGCATTGTTTTCTCTCAAAACTGAACTGGCGGTTTACTTTTACACACACACACACACACACACACACACGCACACACACACACACCACAAAATAGATAAAAATCCAAAACAAACAAGATTAAAATTTCCCAAATTTTCGGCTTTATTTGCCTTCGTCAGGGGGTACAGACTGTGACAGTAAAAAGCTCGCATTCTCCACCCTCAGATCCTGAACACGAATCACGAATGTATGCAGTTGGAAAAGGCACCTTAATTAAAATGTTTTAACTTAATAACAAAACGTTGAGTATAAAATATTTCATCAATAGGAAACATAAAATTAGGATGGGAGTGAAGGGTGAGGGGGCCAAATGTATATATATATATATATATATATATAATATATATATATATATATATATATATATATATTATACTATATATGAGGGGGGCAAATATATATATATATATATATATTTGGCCCCCTCACCCTTCACTCCCATCCTAATTTTATGTTCCTCTATATATATATATATATATATATATATATATATATATATATATATATATATATATATACATTTGGCCCCCTCATCCTTCACTCCCATCCTAATTTTATGTTTCATATATATATATATATACATATACATTTGGCCCCCTCCACGATTTTGAAATTGGGAACAGATTTAATTCATTATCTTGTTCCAACGTACATTGAATTTCATTGGGATCGAATGAACGGTTGTTGATTTACAGACAATTAAACAGAGGATGGGTCGAAATCAAAGTTCGCAAAATCTGTTCAGTTCACAAAATCATTTCAATAGTGGGTGTGGCCACCGCCATTGGCGAGACATTCCACCACGCAGCGACTCCTCATCGAGTTGACCAGTGTTCTGATGACCCTCTGAGGGATTCTCTGCCATTCCAGTTGCAGCATTTGGAAGAGATCCTGGCGGTCTCTGGGAGGTGGATGGTTCTCCTTCACACGTCTCCCCAACTCATCCCACATATGCTCGATGGGATTGAGGTCGGGACTATACGCCGGGACCTGTTGATGCCGGCCTGCACAATGAAGTTTTCGGCCACCCGGGCCCTATGTGGCCGAGCATTGTCGTCTTGGAAGACTGCCATGGGTCCTATCCGTTGCATGGTCGGAACAACGAAAGGCGCCAGGATTTCATCCCGATAGCGGATGCCTGTGAGGTTTCCATCAATATGGTAGAGTGGTGTCTTGTGGTGGAGGCTGAAGGCACCCCATACCATAACAGATCCTCCCCCCCAAAGGCCCTGGTCTGGCGAACAGCTGCATCAATGTAACGTTCACCAACACGCCTCCAA
>JADBJO010001884.1:0-12500 GCA_016801955.1 Conus betulinus
AAGTCTTCATCGCTATGAACAGATTTACAGATCATTTGCAGAGCCATGACCAAAGCTGAGAGCTCAGCAATGTGGATGATGGTGTCTGAGGGAAACATATCTTCAACAGTTTTCAAAGTTGGTGATTGAGCAGTAACTTTCAAGAGCTGAAGCAGCCACTGCCTCTGATTTAGAACCATCAGTAAATATACCCTCAAAGCATGGAAATCTAGAACACACACACACACACACACACACACACACACACACACACACACACACACACACACAAATACACACACACACACTCGCACACAGAGACGCAGGCACACACACAGACACACACAGACACATACACAGACACACACACAAGCACATGGTGCACACACACATACATACAAGCACATGTGCACACACACACACACACACACACACACACACACACACACACACACACACACACTATACATGTGGAAGTGTCAAATCTATTTCATTTCATTTTTACCAAACAAAAGATCCCACACTTCTCTTTTACTTATACCATACTATAGCTCAGTTTAAAACATATCAAGCACAGAAATCTGTTCAAAATTAACATGATCAAAATCAAAATAAAAGAAACTATCAAACAAAACAGTATACTTGAGTCATACTGTCAAATCTTGGTGAACAAGTGAGATTTGTTTGATGAGCAAGACATCACAATACATGCAGTGACATTCACTTGATTCCGCCAAATTTCTGTCTAAAAGCACTCATTTAAAAAGAAAAAAGATTATTATTTTAAAAAATAACAGGTTTAGCTGAGAACTTTCTTTGCACTAAAGTCAGTCTTGACATCATTACATGAATTATTATAAAAATTTTTCATGGCACAATTATCTTGCATTTCTATTTTATAAGGAATTTGCCAGTTTTATGGGCTGTAAATCTTAAAACCAAACTGAACATACTTTTTCTAATAACTAATTTTGACCAGCTTGGGCAACCATACTCTGAGCCAATATGATACTTCCTAAATTCCAGACTGGAATTTGATAAATATAATGGTTTTTTCACCTAGCAAATGTGCTTTAATTTGATAAATATCAGGTTTTCAGGATAAAAAATCATCTCACCTGCTGCATTGTGCTGCTCCTCCGCTTTTAAGGACTGTGAGTTGTCCTGACTGTTCTCTCCATCTGCAGCAGTTCTTCGATCACCGCCTGCACCCGGTCCTTCTTGTAGTAGTGAGCCTCCACCAGGGCGTACAGCTCATTCTGGTCTTTTTCCGGGAACATCTTGGAAATGATGTGCATGTCCTTGAACACCGGATCGTTTCGGACCAAAGGGTCACTGGAGATAGAATCCTGCTTTGGCACTGGGGGTTTTGCTGGAGTATTATTGCTCAGAGACGTGTTGGTCTTGGCAGTGCTGCTTTGTCTCTGCAATTTTTCTCGCACGGTCTGAAAGGCATTTCCTTGCCTTCCTCTTTCTCAAGAAGTTCGTAAATTTCTGAGGGGTCAACGAGTGGGAATTCCAGGTTCAGTTTCATGGCCTGGTTGAAGATATCGTTGCTGGAGATGTCTTGAGCTTGTTTGTTGCTGGTGGTGTATTTCTCCAGCAAGGCGTTGCACACCATGTCCGCTCTAGCCACCTGGTCTGTGTACTGTTCCAACATGTGTACACCTCTGCAGGGTTGATGTCAGCTTGTGGGTTCACCTCTTTGATCTTCACGATGACGTTTTTCACATCCTTGTACAAGCTGCTGCCGTTTTCCAGGATTGTCTTGTACACACTGTCCATAAGCAACATTACTGACTCCACCACATCCTGCAACACACTCCTCTGCTGCTCTCTGTCTGTTTCCTTCTGTATTATTGTTTAACAGTCCACCATTATTACGAGAACGACTGGTATCCGGTATCTCACTAACACCTGTATGAATTCTAAATCCTCCCTGGGCTTCGTCTGCTGTCTGGGGTTCAGGAGCATGCTTGGCGGCAGCTTGGTCCCCATGGGTGTCTGCAGTTGCTGTTGTCTGGTTCTGGTCACTGTGAGAAGCACCTACTCCTAAAGAAGGGGTTCTGTCCAGCACCTTTGCCATGACGATGTTCAGTCTGTCTGGATCTGCCCGATGCTTCACCAAACAATCCATCACAGCAGCCAGGTTGGCATCAGGGATAATGCTTGTGACCATGCCTGCATCAGTCTCAATGGAAGTGTCTTTCCTGATCTGCACTGAAGAGCTGGGAGAGGCAGCGGTGTCATTCTCTGTCTCAGCAATGCTGCCGTTCTGTTGAACTTCATGTTTGAGTGTGGCAGTTCTTGCCAGATTCTGTTCATTTTCTTCCACATTTTCATCTTCTGACAAAATCACAGTGTTTTGAGAATCGTCTGTATTATCACTGAATTTATGAGCACCATCACCATTCACTTTACATCCCAGAGTGTCTGGTTGATCTGCTTCATCTTCGGCAATCCCCCTCTTCTTCTCTACTACAGGGTAATCTCTATTACCAGACAATTCTGACTTCTGGCACTGAAGAGTTTGTTGACTGTATGGCACATCCCCATTGCGCTGCCTCTTGCTATTTTGTGTATCGTCACCACTGCCATCGTCTACAGAGAGCTTTGGCCTCTTCTCTGGACTGTCGCTTGTTTCTGTGTCACTGTCCCATGTTTCAAACCGCAAGCTGTCGTCCAGCACTGCGTTCAGGTCGAACGGACGTTTCTGTGCTTTCCTTTGCTCCATTATCAGTTCCCCCTTTCCTTCTCTGAAACCAAATGAGTTCAAAATTATACTATATTTATTCTACTAGCGCTCATGTTTAAATAAAACAGTATATATCTGGTAAAAAAAAACCAACAACATTAATAGCTCTTTTGTGTGTTCACCTATTACATCAGTTCACAAAATACAGTCTCTGGACTTTTGTATGACACAGCTTATTACGACCAGTCATTTCAAGTTCACCTCAGGCTTATCCAGCTTGAGTCTCAAGCCATGTTTACTTTAATGCTTAAGATGACATCTACAGAAGGTTAAGGAGGAACTACAGCTGTCTGAGAAGAACAACTCTCCAAAGCCCTAACAGTCCTCGAGAAATCAATTTTCTAGGGGGGAAGAAGAGCTATCTAAACCCTTAGAGATCTAGGGAGAGAACTAAAACATTTGGGAAGAAGAAGGAAGAACTTTCTCAATCCCTAAAGGCCTCAGAGGAATCAAAATTCTTGAGGAAGAAGAGCTCTCTAAAGCTCTAAAGATCCTGGAGGAACTAAAACTTTTTTCTTTATTATCTGCTGTCTTGTTGTGTGTGAGAGCTTTCCCCCTGCCTTTATGGTGCATACTCCAGTATTGGTTCTAGAAAATTTTTGTGCATTTTTCTTTAAAATACTTTATAACATGCACCTTTAACTTTGTAATCTCAAGACCTGGCAATGCTCCCAACACTTTTGCTTTCAGGGAGCAGCATACCCGAATGTGTTTTTTTTTGAGAGTATTTATGCCTCAGCTTAAATGTATCCATAAGCTTGCCCTGCAGAATTTTGAAAGCCTGATACCAGTGATGAGTGCCATTTTCTTCTTTTGGACTTAGCAACTGACTTTCTGTTGGCTGCTGTGCAGTTGTGTCCTTGTTTTTTCTTGCCAAGTAAATTCCCCCGTCCAAGATGTTTTGAAGGATTCCAACTCATGTACTTACAGTCAATAAATCACATGGTAACAGTCAATCGCTATGTTGCATCAAGGACTTCCTAAGTTGTGTGTCTCAGTATATATGCCCAGAGACAATAAATAAATACTCCTCCCCAAAATTTGACCAGTGGTGTACTTCAAGGCACAGTCTTAGAACCTATTAAGTTACATATCTTAAAAATCATTTACCCCATAAGTTGACTGTCGGATCAAAATATTCAGAGATGATACTAATACTATACTAAAGCCTATTTCAACACTAATATGTGAGACAAACATCATAATTTACAATTGTGAAAACTGAGTGAATGGACTAACATGGCTGTTTCATTTCAATGGCAAAAAACTGTAGTCTTATATCCTGGGAACACTAATCCATCATAGAAGTATACTATTTAAGAGAGTGGCCACCCTCATAAACTGGATACCATTATTGATAAAAAAGACTTTGGTGTAACAACATTTATAAACCAACAATGGAAATTCAATGATGCTTCACTATTGTAAACAAGCCAATCTGACATCCAGAATCATTCCACACCATGAAAACTACAGAAATTATCTTGCCATTTCATTCATTTTGGTTTCACCCATACTGGAGTGTGGCAATCCAATATGCTGTCCTTACTTTAACCCTCTTGCTGCTAGAGAATATTGTACACATATGTGCTTCCCCAGAATTTTGAGGAATCCGGGGTAATAAATAACAAGGAATTCTAGCATGCAAATGATAAGAGATACAGTAAAGAAAGTATATGCTTCTGTAAGGAAATTGAATGAAGATTCTGAATCTGGGCTTGTTTTTTATTTTCATTTTGGCAGCAAAAAACTTTTGAAACAGTTTAAAGTAGATATTTCTTTTTTCACCTTCACAAAAAAATGTATTTCCTCCCTCTATAGATCAACATCAAACCAACAACAAACCAAGCAGCTAAAAAAGATGTGTGTTGTCGGTTTTGTGTCTGTATATGAAAGATAAGATAAGATAATGTTGCTTATAGCCCAGCCGACTGCAAAGGGCCACATCAGGGCTGTCACCACGTTAAAATCAACTCACCAGTCATTCAAAAAAAAAAAACCAAAAACCTTTCACATATCTCTTTAAATGATATCTTCTAGACACACACCAGAAACTTCGTTAAAAAATCTTTCTTCCGTAAAATCTTAAATCAGATGAAAAATGTTAATCTCTCTCAAAAACCCAAAGATCACATCAGGTGGGACATCTCTGAACAGGATTTTCATGGAATCTGCTGTAAAATGTTTGTGTCTCACATCGTGCAAGTCCCAACACTCCAAAAGAATATGTTTCATTGTGAGTGGCACATGACATGGAATGCACAACGGTCTGTATATGAAAACAGAACTAGTTACACATATAAAAAAAATGACAAATGACAATGAGTATGTCAGTAACTGGTCACAAATGACAAACCTTGTTTCATTCAACGTAAAAGGTAGTGATACTACTTATAAAATGGACAGTCAAGTTGTATGAAACTCAAATTATTTGGTTTTGCAGGCACATGGAAAAAGAAAAAAAAAAATCCTCCTGCCTGACATAAAGGTAAAGTATACATCTGTAACTGCACACATGGAGTTAGTAGTTCCTCAGTGTGTGATAATGCTCAAAATACAGGTCATAACATGTATCTCCTGCTCTTTGTGCTTTCAAACTGGGGTTTTCTGTAACCATGTATTTGGAGCAGCTTTCAAAGTTGAGACGGTGAATTCCCAGTGAAGACAAGATTTCTCTAACTTCCCTGGCCATGCCCTTTTCCATGCACTCTAATTGAACTCTGACTTCTTGTCTGCACCCCTCTTCCATCTCTTCTTCTCTCCCTTCTCTGTCTGCAAACGACATGTACTTGCTGGGCCCCTCTCACTATCAGTATCACTCGCTGAGTACAAAATCTGAAATGGTTAACATAGTCAACACACTCGACTGAATCTGCAGACTGACTGTTGTCTGCTACAACAGGCAGTTCAGCCTGCTTCAACATGCGTCAAATGTCACTGTCTGGCTCATTACTGTCATCATCATCTTCATGTTTCAATGAATCAATGGACAAAAGATCCTCTCCATCATCATCATCCATAATTATTTTGCTCAGCTTGCAAAGTTAGGTGAATTTGCAAACTGAGATCAGGACTACTGTCTCTGGTCATCGAAGGTTGTGCAGCCATTTTTGCGGCTCAGCTACTGACTCATTACTGAGAATAAAGAGGTCTTCTGCCTGAGGTATGCTCATTACATGGTATTTTTACACTGCAAGCACATCAAGCTCACTGTTGAACACCTCTTTGTGCCTATTGGACCAAACTCCAATGATTAACAGATGGGAAAAATCACCTGCCATCAGTCCACGTCATAACAGCACTGGGGAAGCACTTTCAGTGTGCTTTCACCCGATGGCTTAGTTACAGGCACTCAACAGGTTAAAAAGGCACATAAACTTAAGTGAAGAAGTTCAGTGTAAAGGATTATTACAGCTGGTGACCTGAAAGAGAGACTAGCCTGAATTCAGCCGATAAGAGGAGATTTGATTGAACTGTATGAAAGTACTGCTTGATAAATTTATTATCTTTGCACTACTTCTGTCACTCTTTCTAATGTTAACAGAACTTGTGGTCACAGTTTCAGGATCAATAAAATACTCACTCATTCATGTCAATTGAAATTTTGTATTTTTCTTTTGTTTCCTATTTTCATTACACACACAAAAATTTCTTTTCTGAGTTATCAAATTGTTGAAAGAATCTGGGTTTAGAAACTGCCAGTGCTCTCTCAGTAAACAATATTAGAAATCAGATAAGCTTTTTTCAAAACGACATACACTGAACAGCATTTGAGAAAAAATATTTGTAATACACACCGAAAAATATACATTGGTTGTGTAAAACAAGTAATATTTCCACAACCTTTTTTATTTCTAGGTTAAAGAAGGCAGATGGCTTTCTGTATATGGCCTTACAGCTATTCTTTTTTAATGGTCAGAAAACATGGCTTAACTATGCTAAACTGGCTTTCTCTTGAATTAGTACCTTCAAGAATAGGTAATCTATGAATGGAATGAAGCTTGCAAATCACTTGGAGAGCTTCTTTCTGTCAATAGATTATCTTCTGCTGAGCAATTAAGTAGTGGGGGAAAACAAGTGCAGGTTAACAATTCTTTAATAGATTATCTTCTCTTACAGATGCTGAAAAACGTGCAAACATGTGCGTATCTTCTTCTCCTATTGGCGACCAACATCATTATATTGATGATTCTGTCATATTCTTAGGGGTTTGCGAAGGTTTGCACTGTGTTTGTCAGACATAGTTTACATTTCAGCTTGAGGGGAGGATGGTTGGGGGGGGGGGGGGGGGGGGGCTTTAGGAGGAGGTGGGTGAGGGGGATGGGGGGGTGTAGAAGGAGGCAGGGGAGGGGGTTGGGGGGGGGGGGGAGGATGTTGTCATTAGTGTTATTGGTGTAAGGCGAGTCTGAACCTGAAGCGGTCCAGGGTGTCCACCGTCACCACATCCTCTGGTAGTTTTGTTCCATTCTGGGATGGTTCTTGAGAAGAAGGACATTTGTCAGTAGTCTGTCCTGCATTGCAGGATGTTGTAGCTGCAGCTGTTGTTTTGTTTTTTAACTTCTTCTGGTCTGGGATTTTCTGGGCAGGTACTTGGAGTTGATGTCAATGAGGTTGTGATGGAATTTGTATACCATTTTCCAGTCTGGCTTTTTGTCTGCATCTCTCTAGCGTAGGCCACTTCACAGAACGTAGGGTTATGTCTACACTGGTTGTTGGTTTGTGGCTGTGTGTGACCCATCTAGCTGCTCTGCACTGGATCTTTTCGATCTCTCCTAGATCTTGTTGCAGGTGTGGGGGTCCCAGCCGCATGACGCGTACTCAACAATCAGTCGGACAAGGGTTTTCTATGCAGTTTCTTTCGTCTTCTTGTTTTCAGTTTTGAGGTTTCATCTATGGAAGCTGAGGGTTTTGCTGGCTTTTGCGGTGATAGTTTCAATGTGGGATCCCCATTTTTGATTGTCTTCGATCGAGACCCCTAGGTATCTGGTTGTGGTCACAACTTCTAGACTGTGTCCATGGAGTTTGTACGCAGGCTGGATTTTGTTCTGTCTCCGTGTAGCATTCAGTGTTGAGCACTTTTCTGGGTGGAAGCTCATGGACCACTGCTCTTCCCACTTTGTCAGAGTGTCTAGGTCGTTTTGTAGTGTCTGTTGGTCGGATGCCTTCTTTATTGTGTGGCTGCACATCATGTCACCTAAGAACAGGCGGACTTTGGAGCTGATCCCTGCCGGGAGGTCATTGATGTAATAGTGAAATAGGCTTTGTCCAAGGACTGAGCCTTGGGGAACTCCTGAGTCTACATTGACGTACGACGATCTTTGTCCTTCTATGTGTGCTTTGGCAAAATGATAGCCCCCCCCCCCCCCCCCCCAACTTTTTTCTTTGTCATTCCCATACAGAAAATACCCCATTTAACAACAAAAGAATCGTTTGCATTGGGAAGGGAAAGCCCGAACAACAATTAAAGAGGGGAACCCTGCTATCGTACTAGCACTACAGGCGTACGAGACTTGTGCTTACTTGTCAGATCCAAAAGGCGACACTGACAACTTGCGCCTAACAATTACAGTTGAGGTCTTCCACGATTTAAGGAGGATAACAGAACAAGAGAACAACAGAGAATTACGAATTAACTGCACGTTCAGCAGTCATCAGATTTAGAAACTGATGAACAGGAAACTGTAATCTCAGCTGCAATGAATAGCTTGTTTACTAAGGGAGATCACTATGATAGCGATACTTCCAAGGGACGCTACTTTCCGACAACCAACCCCCACCCCTTCCCCTGCCTTTACCCTCTCTCTGTCTCTCTCTTTCTCTCTCTCAACGCCAACCTGAACAAGTTTTATCTTATTCATTATGCGCCGAACACACGTAACTAAAGAATCTAATTAAGATTTAAAAGGTTACCCATTCTTTGTGAAAACGCGCGGACGCAAAGCATCGTCCACATCCACTTCTATCGAACAGGTAGACGAGCATCGTGTTTTAGGGATAACGATAGATAAACGAAAAAAAATATTGAAATGGCAACTTCATGTCAATAATCTATGCAAGATCATCAAAACAAAATACTTTTCCTATTATCTCAATTAAAGCGCCGTCAACAGTACGCTACTGCGTTTAAACTTATCTTCAACGCACACATAATGTCACATATCATTTTACTTCAACAGTATGCAACGGGAGTAGTAATGTCCACAAAAAAGGTTGAACTATCTGCATAGGCGTGCAGAAAAGCTACTGCGTCCACCAACAGATGAAAAAAAAAGCAATTGGAATTCAATAAGGCATTATTTATTAATACAATACCAGGCCATGCTATATCAATGGTCATTTTACAAGATTGAACAACGCCTCTGACTCGAAGAAATTCCTTCTCCCCTACTCACACATTGATCAATACAAAACCAGCCAAGCTTATTCTGGACCATAAGTATGTCTGGAACGCACTTCCATCGTGTCTACAAAATACGAATACGTTTAAAACTTAAAAAAACATTTACATAAACAGTTCATGTCTCCATAATTGATTATTCGATTAAAATCATCAGTATCCATTCGCAAAGTCGATCTCCTTTAAACCAAACATTGAATACACCGTCTGAATATGTAATTTACACCATTAAACTGCTCATACCCACTTTCGCTCTGTTTTCCATCCCTCTTGACTTCCCCCACCTACCATCCTCTCTCCCTCCTCCCCACTTCTTTCTCCCTCTGTTTCTGTTTGTTTGTTTAGGTTCCTTCTGCTTGACTACCCATCATGTCATTACTACGTTTATGAACAGTCTGCTTGTCATTGTAGATTACAGTACGATGCTGCTATGCTGAATTGTCAGTATGAACAACATGTGTTGAAATAACGGATGCATGACAAAGGCAGATTGTACAACTAGGCCTTCGCCTAAAATCTCCATCCTTGTATTTTAAATCTCTCTCTCTCTCTCTCTCTCTCTCTCTCTCTCTCTCTCTCTCTCTCTCTCTCTCTCTCTCTCTCCGGTGCGGAAAAAAGTTTTTGATGATTATTGATAGTTTCAGCAGAGAAGAATCTCATGTTTACACTGTACGGGAAAAACAACATGAGGGCAATTTGACATTTTAAGAAACTATGGTGATCAGTCTGTTAAGGTCTGTCATTATGTTTACATCCGCGAAAGTGACACTTGTACCCCCCCTCCCCCACCCCTCCCCCTGCAATATGAACAAAAAGGTACGACATCCATTTCTTAGCATTATTCAAGGTGTGAACAATCTAAACAACAGGCTACAGTCATGCCAGTCAAAATCTAGTCTTGGAGAGTGCCACGGTAGCTGAACTGGCCTGGCCTCTCAACATCCCAGGAACAAGCACCTGCAGCGTTAGTGGAAAACAAGTCACAACAACAACAACAGCAGCAACAACAACAACAACAACAAAAGAAGAAGAAAAAGAACACACACACACACACACACACACACACACACACACACACACACACACACACACACACGCACCCCCCCCCCCAAAAAAAAAAAATGTAAAGTAACGCAGATTTTATGTACAATACGAAACAGACAGGTGCGTAGTGTTGCTTATAGCCCAGCCGACTGCAAAGGGCCGTATTAGGGTGTCACCGCGTTGAAGTCAATGATAATCACAAGGTCATAATAGTCAGTAATGACGGATGACCTTCCAAATTGAAATATGAAAAAAGTCAACTCGCAAGTCATTAAAAAACATTAAAAGAAAAAAAAATTCACACAACCCTTTAAAAACACGTTCTAAAAGCGCACCAGAACCGTTGTTAAAAGTCTGTGTTGTGTAAAATCTCAGACCAGATGAATAATATTACTCGCCTTCAGAACTTAAAAAGATCACGTCAGGCGGAACATCTCGAAACAAGGTTTTCACAAAACAAATAAGGAAATCTTCGACAAACATATCTGCTTCTGACGTCACAAAGTGCAGTGCTCCCTTGATAGCAGTCAGCATTTTTTGGGAACTGCTTGTGACGTCTGTAGAACATCTATTTATAGAAAATTTACTTATCTGTTTCGTACGGTACATAAAGTCTGCGTTAATTTACTTTTCCTTTTGTGTGTTGTTTGTGCACCGAAAAATATTAGACCTGAACGCTTTGCCGTAGTGCATACCAAGAACCTCTGTCGCACCAGCTGCCACTTCCGGCTTCCTGTGACGTGCGGACCGCACACCCGAGAAGCCGGAACAATCCTTTGTCAGGTTGTGTGTTGCAACATTTTTGGCTGCCTGGACGTTCGTTCTGCAAACACGGTTTGGACATGTGAATTAGTTTATTTGCCAGTTCACGCAAATACAAAACAGAAAAAGAAAAAAATGAACGCACACATGACAACATATCCACATGATGATGAAGAAAGTCACCCACAGTTTCAAAGTTCAAATTTTCTTGCACTGTAGTGCCATGACTCAGGCCCCCAAATCTTAGCCTTAAAGACAATCATCAAATGAATGCCGTCATATGTTGATGTTAAATCAGAGAACAGTACATGGTGGACAGTAAGAAAGAACAGGCAACTTATCTTCATCGCAAATGATGTCTTGTAACTGCTGTACTGAGGAGGGCAACCATCCCAGTTGTCCAATGTTCAGCGCTCTCAAGGCACCTGCGCGCGCGCACACACACACACACACACACACACACCACACACACACACATGCGCGCGCGCGCGCTCAAACGCATACACACACACACACACACACACACACACACACACACACGCACACACCGAGTTCACATTTGTACCCTCAACAGTAGTGTTGTCCCCGTAAATAATACACAAACACGCACGCACGCACGCACGCACGCACGCACTCACACACACACACACACACACACACACACACACACACACACACACACACACGGAGATGTAGGACTGATACAAGCAGCGAGATTTGTCATTTCAATAAGAATTATACAGATTTTATTCAAGAAAAACGAACAAAAATGTATTTTCAAATTAAACTCAAGCAAACATTTTACTACTACTACTACTACTACTGCTGCTGCTGCTGCTGCTACTACTACTACTACTACTACTACTACTACTAGTAGTAGTAGTAGTAGTAGTAGTATCTTCTTCTTCTAAACAGATGATCCTTTCCTATTCCTAACCGAGACAGATGGTGCAACGAAGATAACGCGCTCGTTGGGTGTGATGAATTTCAATATGGAAGAACGAGCTGCTCTCTTTGATTATTACTGCGTCAGGTATTTTTTGAGCCGTTTTAAAAGATTTTTTTTTCTTTTTTTTGTCACTCCGAAATCAGCGTATAAAACCTGTTCCGAAGCTGACCAGCACTTCGGGTCTACAGATGGATCAGACGTCTCTAAAGTGTTTCTTTCCTCCCCAATCAAAACAAAAAAACAACAACAACAAATCATGCATCCAGCGGAAACCCTGAGTATTGTAGCTTCGTGCTTTAGCACATATGGCGTAGTGTACAAGAACTAGCCTACACGCAAATGGCGGGATCTCGATTACACTGAAATTGTTTAGATTTTTATTTCGACTGTGTGTTTTGCTGTCCGAAAACGAACCCCACGACAATGTTTCTCAACAGGTATTTGAAGTGGTGCCTTACTCGACTGAGCTGCTTGACACTCTTTCATCTTCTTTACAGCTGCTGGCGTTGTCACTGTAAGCTTCTTACCCAACTCCATATGAAAGGGTTCGTATACTTTGTTCTGTGTGGAGTCATCTTCAGTCGGAGAGAGCTGAATCGAGGTTGAATCAGCCA
>JADBJO010001884.1:15000-45000 GCA_016801955.1 Conus betulinus
CAGACAAAAAAGCAGAGCAAACGACGAAATGAAATAAGAAGGAAACGAAGAGGCAGACAGAATGAAACAACAACAGCGACAACAAAGAAACAGAAGGTTTGTAAACATAACTTTATCCCTCTTATTTTCAGACTCTTGGAATCGACATAATATATGCCACATCCTCTGAAATCCTACTGCATACCTGATGCCGGCAAGCAAACCAACGAGAAGTGTTCCAAGAGACTGACGCCACTAACAAATGTTACCTCACAAACCACATGAATCTTAAATCTACGGGTTTAACCAGCTGGTTCGCTGGTAATGCAGACATGTTCAACGTCACACTGACGTCATCATTACGTCACGCCGAACCGGCGGTGTCGTCTTCCATACAAGGCGAACCAGGGCATGGATGTCTGGTCCTGGAGCAGTCGGTTAGCGCTCAGAAAAACCCTGAGAGCATCGTCTCCAGAGAGGTAGGGCCAACGGCAACTCTTTTTTTTTCTTTTTCTTTTTGAAAGTCCTCTGTTTATTGTGAAAAACGCATGTTTAAAACAACATGAAAAATATACATTCTGCAGTTTGGGATATCATATTCATCGTTTCCAAGCGATTTTTGGTTTGCCGAGGGGATATTCGATTCAATAGAGACATTCTATGAAAAGGATATAGGCCTAATCAATGTTTATTGCAATAGCCACACTCCTGATGGAATGGGACATAGGTCGATCCTAGAACTCCCTATGTGTTTATCAGCTACATGCGCGGAGGTCATAGTAGTGAAGATAAAGGAAGACACGCTGATAAAAGAAGTAAAAATTTGTCGCGATCGGGTTCGTGGCGATCGGTTCATCATTCTCTTCACCCTTCGTTCAATCCTGGGAGCATTTTTCGGTTTCGGTACTAGAGAAAGGCACACAGGGGGGAGACGTCTCACAGAGGTTGTAAATATGATCTTTTCCAGATGTCCTGCATTCTATTCTCGGAAATCAATGGTCTGGCCGTGCGTCAGTAGGAAGAAACTTGAGGCAGAACTTGATAACAATAGATATTTGAAGAAAATCATCCCTCACTCCTCCATCCCCCCCCCCCCCCCCCCCGCGCGCTTTGTTACTCCGACTCCGACAAATGTTTTCAGTTCAGAATTTTTTTTGCATTCTAAGGAGGCCGGGCCGCATACATGCCCTTTTCCTGTCAGAAATATTTTTGGCGATGCTCTGATTCGAAGTGCACCTCCTGGATGATGGATGGGCGCTTCAAGGCGTGACAATGTGAGAATGTGTGTGTGTGTGTGTGTGTGTGTGTGTGTGTGTGTGTGTGTGTGTGTGTGTGTGTGTGTGTGTGTGTGTGTGTGTGTGTGACGGGTGATGCAGGGACACCGGACTCCATTGTTTAGCTTTCTCATCTCACGACTAGTCATCCCAGATTACCCTGTATGGGACTTGGGCTCCCCTCCTTCATCCTAGAGAGCGTGCCACCATTGTTAAACACCACCTACATTTTGTCAGTCTATGTATGTGTGTTGGATTTGCTGTCACCCTCTCTGCCCAAACCAAAAACCAAATCAAACCAAACCAAAACAACAACAACAACAAACAAAAACAAAAACAAATACAAACAAACAAACAAACAAAAAAAAAAAAGAAGAAAAGAGAGAAAAAGGCAAAAGCAAATAATCACATCACCTATGCAAGCGACATCTGTACTTTTACCTGACCAGTTACGATGACTTCAAGATTCAAATAATTGTGAATGTTTATAGGAGCGAACAGGAGGACTGTGGCGTTGATCACAGTAGGAGTCTCACGATGATTCACCAGCCATAGAAGCAAATATTATTTTTCTTTCATTCTAAGGAATACCTCTTTCGTGATTCAGAATAAAAAGAACGACTTCTCATTGCGAATAACAGCAATCGTTTGTCTGAAACACACAAACAAACAAACAAACGAGCGCGAACAAACAGAGAGCAGTCATTCACAACCTGTAATACATCATCGTTATACAGCGCATATACAAAGTGTGTATTGCAAGCAGAGTTTGGCTAAGTGCAACCTATGAAGCTGGATGAGAAAACATGACGGCTGATCCAGAACCTAGGCACAAGCCTTAACGCAGAGTAGACACTGAACAGCACTATGTTATATAAATCCTTTGAAAATATGTTACCCCGTAGATAATCATTCGTTCTAAACAATAACTAAACAACATCTATGTCCAGTGGAAAGTTTGTGAACAAGAATTAACGTGAACGAAAATACTGGATCTACTTCTTCAAATGCAGGAAAACACAGCTGATCGTACTGCAATGGTTACTCTCCGTGTGCTAGTCTGACTAAACGACCCAAACAGTTGAAATAAAATGGCGGACTTCTGCTATGGTTCTTTTATACACTAGATGACCTGTCGTGCGTATAGATAGCAGCATTTTGCTTGTGTGAATGACGAGCAACTGTGTTTTCTTCTCCGACACGACAGTCTCAAGAAAACGCAAGTAACCGATTGCTGGAAGAAACAGGAAATTAAAACGCGACGTACTTTGGAATAGACATTCAATTTCCATCTTAATATAAATAATCAAGGAAAGGATGTTGACATGCCTGCTATCGGTTGTCTGAGATTAAGCATGTTCGCCCAGCAGATGTCTCCATACTGAGGGGCTATTGTTTAAAAGAGAGCGAGACTGCTTCTCCAACCAATTATTTTGGAGGGGACAAAATGAACCTTACTCAGAAAGATTTCCCTTTCGACCTGTTGAATCTGGCATGCGCACTATACTTCAATGAAACAGGTACCATTAGAAACTAGTTCTGGTGTAGTTGACATGAAACATCTACATCCAGGTAAAACTAATTTAATTTCCCAGTCAATGTCAGTCAAACATCCAGTAAAATGGAATTCGGCCGTCAGTTTTTTCCCCCTCCCTTTCTTTTATTTTTGTGCTGTCCTATCTTCTGTGCCACATCAGTGGCATTGCACCAACGACGCTCATTCCGATCCCTCATCCACAGCCACAGCCTGGCCTGGCCCGCCACAACCCCGGCACCGGCTACCCACAAGGAGAAGTTACTGTCAAGTCGTCAGGAGACAACCTATGGAAGAGACTGCACTGCTGCTGCCAACTAACGACAATTATTGCTTAGTCGCG
This sequence comes from Conus betulinus, assembly GCA_016801955.1. Taxonomy (NCBI): domain Eukaryota; kingdom Metazoa; phylum Mollusca; class Gastropoda; order Neogastropoda; family Conidae; genus Conus; species Conus betulinus. Next base: position 18,131 of record JADBJO010001884.1, read on the forward strand.
GAGCCAGTGTGAGCGAGCTGTCCCTCCGCAGGGCACCACCACGTCTGGTCCCACGACAGTCCCCATGAATTTGCCGTTTTCGGCGACCCGCAACAGAATCGAACCAAGGCCATAGGCGTGGAAAGGCAAGCAAAACTGAGGTCACCATGAGAGCTCGGCATGAAGAGCCACAGATTTTAGACCTTTTTATGCTAATCGATGAGGATGAATATGATGAAGATGATGTTACGGATTTCCACTCTGGTCTGAGATTGCATGACAGGGCTGTACCACACGCTTACTTTGTTATCATATCCTGGCGTCAACCAGGCCCGAGAGTTACAGGCAGTGTTGGTCAGGAACTTTGAGCAACTCTTTCAGAGACGCTTCTATTTAGTGGGTGAAACTCAACTGTGGTTAAGTCTTCCCAGTTGAGTCCGTCGCAAATTCAGCTCTGGATGAGGCCCGCCGAGACAGAAAAATCCCACAAACAAAGGCTCAAATGGGATTGAACCTACGACCCGCCCAGCCTATAATCTGCGATGCTAACTACTTCGCCATGGCGGCTGGTGGGTCGTTAAACTTAAGTCTGTGCTAAGGACGTTAATTGCGTTTGTTTGTTTGTTTGTTTGTTTGTTTTGTTCAAATGGACTGACTCGGCTCATTTTTTCAGACCGAGTTCTGGATATCCATGATCACTGCGGCTGGGTTCACCCCTCTCCTCTTCCTGCTGGGGTCCCAGGCAACATTCTCAGTGCCGCTGTGTTCTACAGACAGGGGCTGAGGGAGAGGATCAACTTCTGTGTCTTCAGTCTGGCCGTGTCAGACCTTGTGGTCATCACGATCAGTTTGATTCTGTCCATAGAGCGTATACATCGCACCTTCAACGGCGTGACCACCAGTTTCAAGTATATTGCTGGTAGGTGCTAACCTCTGACCCTCTGGAAAGGTGAATGGGGACTCTTGTCTTTCTCTTTTTTTTTTTTTTTTTTTTTCTTTCTTTCTTTCTTTTTAAAACCCATCTTCTGTGCTACTTCGGTGGCGATGCACCCACGCCACTCGTTCCGACCTCTCGTCTGCAGCCACAGGATGACCAAGCCCGCCAGAGCGGCATCGGCAATCTACGGGGAGGAGTCAATATCAAGTCGTCAAAAGGCAACCCACCAGAGGAGACACTGCACTGCTGCCGAGTCACGTGTCCAGCGGCGGTGCTTGTTTTGACCCAACACACACGCAAGACACCAGCTACTAAGCTCCTTTATTGACGACAATAGGCCTAATTGTTTAGTCGCGGAGTCGGCATGTGCGAGCTCTCCCTCTGGAGGGCGCCACCACTTCTGTGCAACGACAGTCACCACGAATTGCCCATGCCGGTTACCCTGACAGAATCAAATCTAGACCATAGACGTGTAAAGGCAGTCGAAATTGAAGTCACCATGACAGCAGGGCATGAAGGCCCACAGAACATTTGACTTTTTTTTTTTCACGCTGATCGCTGACGATGAGGACGATGAAGATGATATGCTACTGATTTCCATTCTGATCCGAGACAGCATGACAGGGCTGTACTCTACGCTTACTTCTATAATGTATCCTGGCGTCAACCAGTTCCGAGAGATACAGACACCTGCAGTATTGATCAGGAACTTTGAGCAGCTTAATTTTTTTCATTCTGTCTCCCTTTCTTTTCTTGTCGTCAAGTTTTCTTCTACCATTTTAAAAGATCTCTCTCTCTCTCTCTCTCTCTCTCTCTCTCTCTCTCTCTCTCTCTCTCTCTCTCTCTTGTTTCATTATCATGCCATTCCAGGTATGTATAGACAGACTTGTATGAGGGGTGTGATCCAGAGGAGGCATGGAACATGCTTATGTTTGATGTTGTTATTGCTTTCAGCTACACACCAAAACACACTGTACGATTCCGCGGATTCACTGCACTTTTCTACCTTTGATTCTGATTGTTTTGAAAGCTTTGTTGCTGTGTAGGACAGGAGAGAAAGGCAGATCAAACCGGTTTACATTTGAAGTAGTTCAAGTCCGTATTCAGTTGTCTTTTATTCCCGAAACGTAGCCATGTTATCGCGTCATGTAATACTCGTAGATGTTTTCGTGATTCTTTATCGATTTTACAACCTTTCAAACTGCAATCTATTGTCGAGTACTGCCTCGTTTTGTGATTCTATACTGATTTTACAACCTTTTACTGCAATCTATTGTCGCGTGCTGCCTTGTTTTGTGATTCTATACCGATTTTACAACCTTTCAAACTGCAATCGATTGTCGCGTCCTGCCTTGTTTTGTGATTCTATACTGATTTTACAACCTTTCAAACTGCAATCGATTGTCGCGTACTGCCTTACCAGCATTTATTTAATTAAAGTCCCAGGAAGAAAATTTTATCGATATTATCATTATTATTCTTGCTATTATTATTATTATATTTATTGTTATCATCATCATTATTACTATCATTAATATTACTTCTACTACTATTATTATCATTACCTTTATCATCAGTTGTGAGTTGATTTTAACGTTGTGACACAGCCCTGATATGGCCCTCTGTGGTGGGCTGGGCTATAAGCAACATTACCTGACCGTACCGTCATCATTATCATCATCATTATAAATGCAGCAGCCTTATTAAACTATACAGAAGGTCAGTGGACACGACGCTCCTCCTATTCTGAATGAAAAGAAAAAAAAAACTGGTTCGGGATCACTTTACTGAAATTCAGTGGGTTTTTTTTTTCATTAGTAGAAGGAATCATTTCTGAAAGAAAAATAACGCCCTTTAAATTTATATGAACAAGTTTTTCAAATCTAAACTTACTTCTCTATGCCATTTCTAATTTCTTCAGAAACTGTAGTCTGACTTTATCATTGGCATCTATCTAAATCAACCTTCAATTTCTGTGAAACATTCACTCCAGAAATCCAGAATAATTAGCATAACATTTCAACTTGTAACTCTTTAACTTAAGTGAAGTATCCTCTGAAAGACTTATCAACTAGTCGCTGTAAGTCATTTCCATAACGAGCTGTATGATTTGAATAACAAAATCATTTGAAGATTGTCTTTAAACACCTCTCAGATCGTTCAAATTATTTTCAGTTTGCTAGCACATTACATTTATCAGTTCACATATCTTTTTTATTTCCGGTCCAAAAGTCAACTTTGAAATTTTTTTCTTCTGAATTTTAAATAATCAAATCAACCACACCTTTTTCCTATAACTAAATTACAGTTTTGGTTCAGTGCACTAGGAAGTGCCTCGTATGGTGGTTAAGGGAGTTTTGTGCTTTTGTTTGTAAACTGACATCCTGCAAAATAAGGAGACTTTCCGGAATTTGGGCAGCTGCACTATGAAAGAAAGCCAAATTAAAAAAAAAAAATCGAGTAGCTTGGACTGTAATGTCAAAGACTTAAGAAACATGGTCGAGATAGTCAAATACAGAATGGATCTATGCCAAAATGAGTTACGGTCAAGAAAAAAAAAAAACAGGCCACCGAATAATTCCTATGATCAGATGGGAAATGGAAGAACTAATGACCATGTTGGCGATTATTGCAGTAATAATGAGCAGACCATGCTGAGGACTAAGCAAACGAAGGGGCTAAGGGTAAAGTTGCCTATAGCCCAGCCGACCGCAAAGGGCCATATCAAGACTGTCACCGAGTTGAAGTCCACTCAAAAGTCATCAAAAAGAACCTTCATTCACACAACCCTTTAAAGTCTTCCAAAAACACGCCAGAAAGTTTGTTGAAATATTTCTTCTGTAAAACCTTAGATCTAATGAAAAATGTAAATGTCTTTCAGAAGTTCAAAGATCATATCAGGTGCGACAATCTGAACAAGGTTTTCACGGTGTCTGCTGTAAAATGTTCATGTCTCACATCATGCAAGTCCTAACACTCTAAAAAGTGCAAGTCCAGGACAACTTAATCCAGTGCTTGGTCATAAATAAATCAGTGGTGATGGTATTAAACTGCTGGGCACATTCAACCAAGATTTCGTCAACGGAGAAAGACATTGTCAAAATGCCACCCGAAGGATATTTCAGTAATTTGCATTGGTTCAAGGCGTTCCATGTTTGATGACTATGCAGAATGACTTGTTAAATTGCCAAGACACACCTTATATCGTGTAGCACACGCACGACTTACCCTGAGGTCTCCACCCAAACTAGAGGCAAGGGTTTTTGCTAGTTTGTTACTTGCTTTTGATGAGCCTTGGCATACCACACACGTAGGGGTGGGGGATAGAGTGGGGATGGGAGCGGGAGGAGGTACCAGAAAATGTGTGTGTGTGTGTGTGGGGGGGGGGGGGGGGGGCTAACAGGAGGTCTAATGAAAATCAACTGAAATTTATGATCTCAGAGGAGAAATCATGGTGTGGTCGCACACATATCCATCACAAATAAGCAAATGGGGTAAAAGCACAAAACATGTATGCAACATTCACATAAGTGATATTAAAAAGAAACGATGGCAGAGTGGCATATACATTGTAAACATAAATCGATATAACTACATTCACCCGTCGTTGCACCCTCCCAGTTCCCTTCCCTTTCCCACACCCCCTCAGCTCCTCCATTCTCACACACACACACACACACACACACACACACACACACACACACACACACACCAAACAAAAAACACACCAAAAAAAGATTGCACAGCAGGACCGCCCAGGCGTGTTGAAATTAAGCACGAGAAGTGTTGAGTTTTACTGGCAACCAACCAACCTTCTGAGAACCGGATCTAAATTTCCGTCACGCACGCCAGTCAACGGGCTGTCCTGAATGTTCTGGATGCACAGCGGAATCTGCCAGTGTCCTGCTGCCCTGGCTGCCCAGCACCAAGTAGATTTCAGGACACAGCAATGAACCAGTTCTGTGAAAGGTGAACAGCATTCAGCACAGATTTAAATCAAGACGCAAAAGCTGCCAAAGCAGACAAATCTTGGCTTGCTTCATTAAATGGACGACAAATACGACGGATTTGGTCAAGCCTTGATGAAAGGTGTGGGTATTGATTTCACAGAAGTGCCCATGCAGTTTCACAAAAGTGGCCATTGAACACGCTTTCGGCTCTTCATCGGAACAAATTAAAGCCATCGGCGTAACAAAACACATGATCGACGTATTGGAAGGGGGTAGTTAAAAATGTTATTTCTTTAAATAACGAACAAGTAGGGTAACTCTTGTTTCCATGATAGCGACCATGTGACCATGTGAGGTAACTCTTGTTCGAATGATTTCCGTGTTTTATGCAGCCCTTTTCAGGCCAAAGGAAGGCGACGAAATCTGTAAAATACTCAGCTGAAAATTTTGAAAATGCTTCGACCCTGTTAACACCAAAATACTGGTGTACACTTCTTGATTTTAGAGGTAACTTCTATCACTTCATCTTAATCACATAAGCTTAAGATTTTTTTTTTTGTTGTTTTGAAGTTTCCATCGGCATAGTAAAAGATTTAATTTTACCGCTGTTCCATATGATCCAACAGGCTGTCCAAGGCTGTCCACAAAGTTACCAAATCCTGTTACAGCTTGCTTTCATCAGTAAAGCCTTTTTTGTTTAGCTGTTTCTGTAGATGATACAACGTTCATGAGGCGGACATTGCTGGAGTGGGTTAATTTAGTACTACCATTATTATCATTCTTGTTATTCTTTTCATCATCATTATTATTAATCCGCTTTGCCTCCATTCCAAGCAGCATCGTTTCCATTCAACATCATTTTGGCGCCCAGTATGCAGATATAAGTGACTGTGTGGTGGCGGTTTATATTCATTGTCTTGAATGTTGTTTGCCTTGCCTGAAGAAGACCAAAGAGGTCGAAATGCGTCCTGTCTGTTTTATGATTTGTTTGCTTTTTTTTTGTTTTTTTGTTTTTTTTTTGTTTGCTTCTTTTGTTTTTTTAAGTTTGCTTCAATTTCCACCTGCAGTCAACTTATTATGAAGCTAACTCAGGATATGAATTCCTCGATACAGCTGTTTCAGAGACCGGCACTTGTGGTGCACGTAGAGATGCCTGTTCTCGTAATCATCTCAAGAAAGTACAAATTTGGATTTATCATTGACTTTGCTTTAAAAAGAGCTAAACATTAAAAAGCATCGCCTCTCCTTTAAGCAGACTAGAAACACAGTATCTGATGTAGAGCTCCTTTGCGTATTTCTACAGAAACAGTTACCGCTACCGATGGGAAAAGTATGTTAGGAAGCCTGTGAGTTTCCTTTCTCTGTCTTTCTCTCTCTCATTCTCCCTCCCTCCCTCCCTCCCTCCCTCTCTCTCTCTCTCTCTCTCTCTCTCTCTCTCTCTCTCTCTCTCTCTCTCTCTCTCTCTCTCTCTCTCTCTCTCTCTCTCTCTCTCAGTTTGTCTATCTGTCTGTCTGCCCGTCCGTCCGTGCTCCATTTCTCTTCTTTTTCTCTCTGTTATAGCATGAGAGTGACTCTTCTTTAATTCTCTGCATGTTCGCTAGTCTGTCTATCTATCTGTCTGTCTGTTTGCCTATTTCTCTCTCTCTCTTTGTCTGTCTGTCTGCCGGTCTCTCTTTCTCTTTCTCTCTCTCTCTCTCTCTCTCTCTCTCTCTCTCTCTCTCTCTCTCGCGCGCGCGCGCGCGCGCGCGCGAGCACGCACTCTCTGTCCATCTATCTCTGTTTGTATGCAAGTGTGTATGCCTGTTTGCCTGTCTGTCCGTCTGACTCAGTGTCTCTCTTCCTGTGGTTTTCTCTCTACTTGTATGCCGTGCACTATCTGTCTGTATGTCTCTACCCTCCCCCTCCCCCCCCCCCCCCCCAACATACACACACAACTTCCCACTCTCCCCCCCCCTCTCTCTCTTTGACGCCGTCTCTGTCCGACTGTCTGTCTGTCTGTCCTCTGTCCGCCTGACGGGTCTGTTTGTCTCTCTTTTTTTTCTTTTCTTTTTTCTTTTTTTTGTGGGTGGATGGTGGTGGTCGTGTTGGTGATGGTGGTGGTAGCGTGACGTGAGGAGTGCTCACGCGCTTGGGTAGAAGGATGAGGAGGTCTGTTCCCGTCTCGGCAACTGGGACCAAAGATATCCTTTCAGGACAGTTTACATACGGAATTGGTCGTTTACGCATAAATTTTGCTTTGATACCGTGCCTTTAACATGAACTACCATTGTTAACATATTTGAGAGAGGGAGAGGGGAGGGGGGAGGGAGGGAAGGGAGGTAGAGGGGAAGGGGGGAGGAGAGGGTGTGGGAGGGAGGAGAGAGAGAGAGAGGAGAGAGAGAGAGAGAGAGAGAGTGTGTGTGTGTGTGTGTGTGTGTGTGTGTGTGTGTGTGTGTGTGTGTGTGTGTTTTGTGTGCTACACAAAATGAAGCTAGCAGATAACAGATTCTCCATCTCTCTCGTTCCTGGGGAAAGACTGAAATGAAAGAAAATAATTAAGTCTTTTGTTTAATCTATGTTGTTTTCTTTGTACAAGCAACACATTGTCAGAGTGAGTGTGCCAGTTCACCGCACATTAGAACACTAACAAATCCAGACACTTTGTATCAAACGCCAAAACATTTAAATCTGCAAAAACGCGTCCATTTCTAAATGAACGGACAGACTATGCATGGTGTGTAAGGGACTGGTTGAAAAACAAAAACAAAAAAAACTTTGCTTTAATGACTGGTTCTCAGTTATAATAGGTGATAAGAAGAATTCGCAATAATGGCTACCAGCCGTCTTGCAATGGAGAGCTCTTTAATTCAAGAATTGGCAAAACCGATGGAGAGAAGTGCTCTTTTTCTTTAATGGCACATTACATGGAACATCTGCATAGGTACACCATTCAAAATTTCAGCACTCAGAGAAAAGGGGATTTACTCTTAACGTTTTAAAATTGTGTCTTGTCCTGCACTTTGTTTGTGTCCTTGGCGGTAACTAACCCCCTCTATTTCTTAAAAAATACACATATACATTGTCAATTTGTTTTCACTATTGACAACAAACGCCTTAGACATGGAGGCAACTGGAGAGGGAGTCTGGCCCTTGTGTGTGTATCATGGCAGTCTATGAAGTTGTCGATACTGACACATTGTCAGGACCGCCCCGGGGGCCTGGAGAGGAAATAGACGCTGAAGTCAGCACGAGAATGGGGCATGAAGGGTCCACAGAACGGGAGACTTTCTTTCATGACAGTCACTGCAGTAACGTAAGAGTTGATCATTTGACCTAATAAGTGACCGGGCAAATCCTGCACAGTTCAGGGTGTTTGTCTAGCGACAAAGAAAATCGACATAAAGCAAAGAAATTCAAGCAGACGTTGTTTTTAGGTCAATAAAAAAATGTGTTACATCACTTTTGGGTTTTGTGCTCCGTTGCTGTGTTCATTGTCAGCTGTCATTCTATGTCTTGTGTGTTGTTTCTCTCGCCTAAAAGAGGATCAAAGAGGTCGAAACGCGTCGTGTTTTGTCTTGTAAAATTGTTTATCTCCTTTTGTTTGGCGGAATAATAGTTCTTTTTCTGTTAGATTTCTTTCAATGTCTGCCTGCAGTAACCTCACTTGGAAACTAAATTGTGTTAAAGGTATCTGAAATGGACCCCCCCCCCCCCCCCCCCCCCCCCCCCCCCCCCCCCCCCCCCCCACACACACACACACACACACACCCATCTTCCCGCCTACACGTTCAGTTTGTTCGGTGTGCTGCTGTAATTCTGTGTGTTGCAGGTCTGGCAGGACTGGCCGGGATGAACTGGATCAGCATGTTTCTCAGTACCGTGGTGGCTGCTGAGCGTTGTTTCTGTGTGGTCAGTCCTCTGCGTGCGCAGCGCATGCTCAGCACGCGCACTCTGGCGGTTGTCATCCTTGTTATCTCCCTTGTCCTGCTGGTCAGCATGGCGGTTATCACAGGGCCCAAGCACACCCTGGCTTGTGTGTTTGATCCACGGACCCAAAGTACCTCGCTGATTATTTACGTCACAGAGTAAGCCAGCGTGGAAATTAATGGGTTCTGTCCGCCTTTTTTGTGTACTCTGTATTATTGGTAACTGTCCTTTCTTCTAATCTTCCTTCGTGTGTGTGTGTGTGTGTGTGTGTGTGTGTGTGTGTGTGTGTGTGTGCACGTGTGCGCGCGCGTTTGTGCTTTGTCACTCAACTTCATAAGTATGTTAATTTCTTACTTATGAATTCTGTAGTGTACGTCGTGATGTTTTTTTTTTTTCTTTTTGAAAGCCCTTTTTGTAAAAAAAAAAAAAAAAAATCAGTCGTTGCAAAGCGTGAGAGTAACAAATTGAGTTCCTACTGTCATATTGAAATTCAGTGTCACTAGAAGGATGGATACTTGCTGCTGAAAAATTCTGTTTCATGAAAAGCTCCATGATTTTTTTTTTTTTTTACACAAATTTGAGCTCAACCGGTGACCATTTGTTATAGGAAAAGTGAAAGAAAAGTGTTTAACATCCACTACAATACACAGGCTTTAATTGACACCTGCACCTAAACAAAACAAAAACAAAAACGGAAAAACCCCCAAACAAACAACAACAACAACCCCCCCAAAAACAAACAAACAAACAAAAAAAAAACAAAACAACAAAAACAAAAAAACCCACACACCCTCAGTTTTATTCTGCAGAACTGTTTAATGTGAAAAAAATTCTGTAATCATGAACTGGGAAACAGCTTTGACAGTTAGGCAAGACATGTCATCCTCAAGGGGGGTGGGGGGGGGGGGGGGGGGGGGGGGGGGGGCACCATTCCCAACATGTTCCTGTATGGTCAGCTGAAGCAGATGGAGCAGAGCCAGACCTCTCATGAGGCACGGGCAACGAACTGAAGGCCATACTCAAGACTATGTAATCTGAGGGTAAAGTAGTAACGACCGAAACAAAAGGGGGGGAGGGTGGGGGGGGGGGGGGGGGGGGGGGTCAAAAGGAAACAAAAGCAATGCACAACATTTTGACTCTTAGAGTCTTTTTTTAAGAGCTCCGAAATGGATACATGGGATGTTGCTGCTGACTGACTGTGCTGGAGACACATGTGCCATCGAGGCTCAAAGATTTGTGAGCTGAGTAGAGCAACGGCCTTTCAGACATAATGGGACAGGAGGAAGCGGGGCCCCACCTCGCTAGTGTCTTTTCCCTGTGGCCGACTGTGTGCCTCAAAGATAGGTCTCCACTTCCTGGGTCCTATCCAGAGTTGAGTTTGCTTCGGGGCTCAGTTGGGAAGACTGGGATCACACAGTCGAGTTTCGTCCAGTTTTTAGATGCGTCTCTGACAGTGTTGCTCTAATTTTCTGACTAACACTACAGGTTTTTTTGTGTCTCTCGGGCCAGTTGACGCCGGGATATGTTATGAAAGTAAGCGAAGAGTACAGCCTTGTCATGCAGTCTTAGACAGGAATGAACACCTGTAGGATCATTTTCATCATCCTCATCGATCCCCATTAAATGTCTCGAATTCCGTGAGAGCTGGGCTGCGGCTTTGGACGAGATTCTGAATGAGCAGAGTGGGTGCAATGCCCTTGAGGTGGCACAGAAGATGGGACAGAAAAAAAAGGAAGAAAGGTCTCCCCTTCCCATGTGAAGACACATTCCGCCAAATGAACTGTCTACTTACTCACCTGTTGGAGTTTCCACCAAGTTATCGGATTCATTCACAAAAAAGTCTGATACGTGTGGCATGAATAAAAAGGAAAGAAAAAGACTGAGGGTAGAATCTTACAGACCACCATGATTTGTCGTCTCAAAATCAGACAGCATAATACTTACATCAACCAAGCATTGTCATTAGGGAAAAAAATGACTGAGCTGAACTGCAAACCAAGCGAGGCCATGCAGAGTTCAGAAACTGTTAGCCTTCAGAAACTAGAGAGAGAGAGAGAGAGAGAGAGAGAGAGAGAGAGAGAGAGAGAGAGAGAGAGAGAGAGAGAGAGAGAGAGAGAGAGAGAGAGAGAGAGAGAGAGAGAGAGAGAGAGAGAGAGAGAGAGAGAGAGAGAGAGAGAGAGAGAGAGAGAGAGAGAGAGAGAGAGAAACAGACAGACAGACAGACAGACAGACAGATAAGAGGGGGAGGGTGAAGAATCAGATCAGACCGACAGACAGAGAAACGGAAAGAGGAATAAGAAGCGAAATGGAAATATCCTCCTCATTTTTTTCTTTTTTTTTTTTTTTTTTTTTTTTTAACTCCACAGATACTATCTAGCAAACAAGGAGATCCTGGATATCTTTGATATCTTTGTCTTTGCCACGGCTCTTCCATCCATATTTTTCGTCGTCGTAGCCGTCACCACCATCGTCACTGCCGTCAAGCTCCATTCGGCAGTCAAATGGAGACTGCAGTCCTCCTCTGCTTCGGCAAACGCCCCCACCAGAACCTTGGAAGACAATATGGTGACGCTGACCCGGATGTTGATTGCGACTTCCGCGTTATTTGCGGTGACCTTAGCTCCTATCCTGCTTGTGCAGCTGATGATGTTTGCAGTGCCGGATCTCCAGTTTGGCGCTCGTTATCACAATCTTACGGCGGTTCTTTGGAACATCGTTCCAGTGTTCCGATGTGTCAGCTCCTCACTCAATTTCTTCATCTACTACTACATGGGTTCTCGTTTCCGCCTGACCCTGAAGCAGCTTCTGTCGTGCAAAAATGCGAAGACTGTACAGGAATGAAGGTCAAAGTATAAGGGCAGACAATGATAATCAAAGTAAAATGACAGACAATGAAAATCAAGGTATAGACAGACAACGAAAATCAAGGTATTAAGGCAGACAATGGAAATCAAGGTATAGACAGACAATAAAATCAAGGTATTAAGACAGACAATGAAATTAAGGCATAAAGGAGGTTTAGGAGAGAACAAGGAATAAGACAGATACACGAAAATCAAGGTAAAACGACAGACAATGAAAATCAAGGTATGACGACAGACAATGAAAATCAAGGTGTAAAGACGTACAATCAAAATCAGGTATAAAGACAGACAATGAAAGATCAAGGTATAAAGACAGACAATGAATATCACGTATGAAGACTGAAATAAAAATCAAGGTATACTGACAGACAATGAAAATCAAGGAATAAAGACAGATAATGAAATCAACGTGTGGAGACTCACAATAAAAATCAAGGTATAAAGGCAGATGATTAAAATTAAGGTATAAAGACAGACAATGAAAATCAAGGTTTAAAGAGAGAGACAATGAAAATCAAGGTATAAAAGACAGATAATGAAAATCAAGATATAAAGACAAACAATGAAAATCAAGGTATAAAGAAAGATTATGAAAATCAAGGTATAGAGACCGATAATGAAGATCAAGGTATAAAGACAGATAATGAAAATCAAGGTATAAAGAGAGACAATGAAAATGAAGGTATAAAGACAGATAACGAAAATCAAGGTATAGAGACATATAATGAAGATCAAGGTATAAAGGCAGATAATGAAAATCAACGTGTGGAGACTCCCAATAAAAATCAATGTATAAAGAAAAATGAATGGCTTCCGTTCCTTCATGGATCAAAAGAGCCTGTTTTAGTTTTATTGTTTATCACATGAGACCTGAGTAACCAATATAACATTTATGTAAGAAATGGAAGAAAAATATGACAGCAAACAGTTTTGTCTTAATATGTTCATGGCTGGAATGAAAAGGAAGTGAGAACACCGTCTAGAGGTGTGCTACAGAGAGAGGGATGATACACAGGTATGTGCACTGATTAAAAGGGCCAGAAACAACGGGTAGAATATAGCTTGTATATATATATATATATATATATATAGTGTGTGTGTGTGTGTGTGTGTGTGTGTGTGTGTGTGTGTGTGTGTGTGAGAGAGAGAGAGAGAGAGAGAGAGAGAGAGAGAGAGAGAGAGAGAGCTGAACTGAACCAGTTTAATGATTAGACCTTTGGCCCTTGTCACTGGGGATGGGTACACACAAAAGAAGCCAAAAAAATACTGAAAGTACCAATTAAATCCACATACAATTCAAGCATTCTGTTTACAAATGCCTTAATTTAAATGCTCTGACCAGGAATATAGCCAAGCGCACAGACACATTCTTATTTTCACATAGTAACAGAAGAGTTAATTTGAAAGTTGATGGATTGTTATAATACTTAGCCGGGGATATAATGGTGTCTTAGAGCCTCGTATCTCGGACATTGTAAGACAAAATGAACTTCCGTTTCTTTTGAGATTCACAGAAATGACACACCATCTCTTCCTCTGTTACGTAGTTCTCTAAAACGGAGTTTGTGAATATTGATTTGTGCCACGCCAATCCGGAAGCGAATGAGACTGGTTCTAGTATGTTTCAGATCCAACAAATATGATGAAAGCTCCCAACTACAAAAAAAATGTACGGTACAAAGAGAAAACGTTCGCTAACAAAAAGCTGATGAGATCAATGTTCTTTGAACTCACTAATTAACCTGTCACGAAAAGTGGCAAGAAATTTCTTTTCATCCTCGACCCCCTGATTTTCCCAAACTTCTTGAAATCCGTATTTGTACAGCGTAAAACAAACAGACAAGGCCCATGTATTTCGATTTTGCTCATGAAGGCAGAGTAACATCTTGTAAGCTTTTAACGGCAGTCTATGTTCTGGCATCTTGAGAAGTTTAAGCCAATATTTAATGCATCTCACGCATATACTAATATACAGGAGAAATCTGCCCAGTATACCGTAGATCATTGCATTCGGTGTTCTGATACTAACATTTTAAAAAACGCTTCAGTGCGAAGATATGGACTTTTTCTATTATGTCATTATTTGCAATAAGACCCCAAACTTCCGCACCATAGTTCAGCATCGGTTGTACCTGTGCGTCAAACAATTTGAAAAATATTTTTGGAGATCTTTCACCAATCGACCGTAATAACTTAAAAATATTAATTACCCCCTTCTTTGCACGTCCAGCCAATTCCTTTAAGGTGTGGAAAATGACAATCTGGTTGATAAAAAAAAACCACCTAAATATTTATACATGTTAACTACCGACATCTTAGTTTGTCCATAAAACCAAATTTCTCTTATTGATAAATGCCCACCATTTCTGAACACAACAATGTCGGACTTGTCAAGATTTACCGACAAACCAAGACTCATTGCAGTATCGTGTAGCACATTCAGCTGATTCTGAAGAACAGTTACAGAGTCGGATATTAATATTGTGTCGTCTGGAAACATAAGGATAAGTATTTCTAGTAAGTCGAGAATCAACTGAAGACCATGCTTTCCCTTATTAACGATGTCACATGCCAATTCATCAATAAAGAGTGAGAATAATACAGGACTGCAGACATCTCCTTGTTTAAGCCCTAAATGACACAAAGGTATCACTTAACTCACCACCTGCTCTTACTACTCTTGCTTTAACCACATGATTCATACTAGTTATAGCGTTATATACAATCTTCCACGAATACCTCTTTTCTTCAGAAACATTCCACAGTTTTGTGCGTACAGTCGAGTCAAAGGCTTTTCTGAAGTCTATTAATGCGATTTATAATTTTTTATGATACAATTGTTTCTGAATCGCAAATAAAGTGAAGACATGATCAATGGTACTGTGTTTTTTTTTTTTCTAAAACCTGCTTGACTTTCAGTTATGACGTTATTTTCTTCAACTCATTTATTCAATCTTTGATTTAAAATGTGACTATAAATTTTACCACAAACATTGAGAAGGAATATTCCCCTATAATTGTCAGGAGAACCCCTGTCACCTTTTTTTTTATGAAGTAGTTGAATAATAGCTTCTGACCATTGGGATGGATAAATACCGATGAGACAGTTTGTTAAACAAAATTATCAGAAAAGGTACAATGATAAGAGCTGCATTTTTGAAAACTTCTCCAATTAAACAATCAGGGCCAGTTGCCTTACCATTTTTAAGGACACGTATAGCTGCAAAAACTTCACCCATGTAATGTCACTTTCAAGAGTATCTATGTCAAGATTTCCATCTTCACCAATAATAATTTCTGACTGATCACGAGTATTATTTTCGTTATCCTCATATGAATCAGAATGAAACACACCAGAAAAATGTCTGAACCACTCCTCTTTGCTGATCCAGCAGCCTGATGGCATGTTTGTGTTAAAAGATTTCACTTTGCTCCAGAATTCCTTGGGATTTCTCATGTTTGCGTTCAGGGACTCAACAACTTTGTCACGGTGAGCCTTATGCTTTGTCCGTAACAGTTCTTTGTACTCCCTACATATTTTATTATAGTGCTCTCTAATCGTTTGCTCCTCTTCAGATTCACCATTGCTTCCCATACCTCTGTTTGTTCTAATTTGTCTGCTTTCTGTACTCCTCGATCTTGCTTTATCAGGCTTTGGTTTAAGGTTATACAGTTTGCGTAAATCCCGGAGGAGCTCGCGCTTTGAATCTTTACAGTCTGAGTGAAACCAAGCTGCTGTTTTATTTTTGCCAATAATAATAATTGTTTCCATACATGAACTTGCATCATGCAATGCCTCATTAAAACAATTAATTACTTCGTTAACGTCAACATCAATTAGACGTGTTGCTTTTTCTAACGTATTTTCAAATTCATCGTCAGACTTTTTGCATAAAAAAATCATTTACTTTTCCCGTGTTCATTTCAACTTTTCAATTTTAATAGGATTTGGGGCCATACCCTGTAAACCGTCATCGTCAGTATGCCCAATACAGAGTTCCACAGGCATATGCTTAGATTCAATGCGTGGTGTGACATTCAAAACTGTGCATAATTTTAGTAATACATGAGAAGTTAGGAAGTAATCGACACTGCTACACCCGATTGGAGAAATGTAAGTGTAATTGCCAAAAGAAGCATCGTTTTGTAGAGTACCGTTTGATATACACAAATCAAAGCATTTACACATGCTAATCAATTCCTTTCCGAGGTCATTACAGACTCAATCTTTTGATGTTCGACTAGCATCATCATCATCATGGTCATCATCAATGTCACGTGATGGGCCCACACCTAAGTCTTCACTGCTTTCACATGCATTTTCACCGCCAGTGCGTGCATTAAAATCCCCCATCATCAACAAAGGACAGTTGCCATGTGTTTCAATGAGGTCCATTATGCAATGTTCCAAGATAGTAATAGCTTTTGTGATTTCTGTGTCTCTATAATAGTCAGATGAACTGAGGGCACATAAGACCGTATGGCGAAAGCTTGGCTGTGTCTGGAGTTGCACTGTCATCTGTTCGTGGGCAGGGGTGGTTGGGTCTGTGGAGTGTGCTCGACAGCTGGAGGGTGGTGTTTTTCGCCGGTGGGCTCTGCACGGGCTGGTACACCCATGGAGATGCTACTTTAAGGCTGTTACGAGTTGCATCCTGTACTGTGATTTACCTCTGTTCAGGAGCAGTTATGTCCTTTGGTGGTACATGACTGCTCTAAAGGCAGGTGGGGACAGTGCTTCTCTGGGTCCTCCCCAGCACCTTCGGGTGTTTCTTTTTCTTCTTTGCCTTAACTAGGCTGACCCTGGAGAAAGATCCAGTGACGGTGAGGAAAGACCCACTGACCACAGGGAAAGTCCTGTTGACAGTGGGAAAGACTACAACTTTGGATTCTCTCTTGAGGGCACATAAGACCGTATGGCGAAAGCTTGGCTGTGTCTGGAGTTGCACTGTCTTCATCTGTCCGTGGGCAGGGGTGGTTGGGTCTGTGGAGTGTGCTCGACAGCTGGAGGGTGGTGTTTTTCGCCGGAGGGCTCTGCACGGGCTGGTACACCCATGGAGATGCTACTTTAAGGCTTTACGAGTTGCATCCTGTACTGTGATTTACCTCTGTTCAGGAGCAGTTATGTCCCTTGGTGGTACAGGACTGCTCTAAAGGCAGGTGGGGACAGTGCTTCTCTGGGTCCTCCCCAGCGTGTTTCTTTTCTCCTAGTCAGATGAACTGGGTGGTAAAAAACACCAACCAACCAGAAGAACAGTATCATCAAAAGTAAAGAGCTCCCCTGCCATTTTCACAACAATAATATTGTCATATTCTACATGTACTTGTTCAACATAATTTGACAGCTCTTTCTTCACGAATAGTGCAAGACCACCAGACAAACGTGCAGTCACTCCTTCAGACAACCGAACCCCAGGTATTACAAAAAAAACATAATCAGGAAAAAGATAGGATGGAAGTTAAATCGAAATGGCAAAGATAAGCCTTCAGTTTCGAGTTGAAAACCTGTAAATCCCTTCTATATTATACGTTACAAACTTCAGCCTTTTGTCAACATGGGCCGGGCCGAGTCCCTATTATTTTTCCTTTTTTGCCTGTCTGTGGTTTCGTAAAGTGTAGTTTGTCGATTGCCAGTTTTACCTGTGTGCATGAATGACTTCTTTGTTCAGTAGACCGTGTGTTACGTATAGTACCTGGTGTCCCTACCTCATTTTTTGCTGTGTGGTTATTCTCGGTTCTGTTGTGTGCTGCGGTTTGTTGTCCAGCCTGTGCCGATTTTGAGGAAACATAATTCCTTTTGTCAGCTGTTTTTCTATATGTCAGTTGTCTGCTTACCGACTGCTTTGTCTTGTCCTGGTTTGAAATGGGCGCCAGTGTCACTAGCTTTCTGTTGTTGAAAGTTGTCTGTCTAATGACTGTCCTGTATGCTTTCCACTGTGTCGGTCGTGTTGTCTACCACGGTGTGTGCTTTGTCTTCAAGTGAGGTCATGTTGTTCAGCGAGATTGTCTCGTCGCCTTGGTCATCTAAATCCTGTACTTTCTGTGCGTCGTTGTCACTGTTATCTGAACATTTTCCTTGCTTGTCTCTTGGTGTTGTCTGTATGACATCTATACCATCGTCTGGGTGTGTTCCGTCTCATCTATGTCAGTGGTTTTCACCGTATCTGGAATGTCCATTAAAATCTGTGCATCAGGAAGCAAGGTATTTTAGGTCTGTCTGATGTCAGTACTATCAGACTGTATGCTATTTACGGTGGGATCGTATATCTGTGAACAATTTTGTATCGTCATATTGTATCATTGTCAAACACGCACCCCGTACCTGACCACGTGACAGATGGTCGGGCTCCACAGTCGTCGGAGTCCTTACAATGCGAGGCCTTGGTGCCAGAGATGGAAAGTTGTGTGATGACCATAACCAGCTGGGGTACGCCTGGTATTGATGCTTATCACCAGAATTCCACTCTTGTCCCTTGTCGGTTCCACCGTAGCTGGAGTACCCGGAACGATACCCGTTTTCATTATTGTAGTTGTGGTCTGTTGCGTGACGAAATCTTGTCCCCATCTGTAGCGGTTCCCTCCCTGTCTGTTGCTGTCATCCCTGGAGTTGTAGTAGTAAGGAGGCTGGCCCACTGCCCCTTCACCGTACTGCTGCTGCCACTGTCGATCACCGTCTGGTCTGCTGTCGTGTCCCTGGAGTTGTAGTAGTAGGGACGCTGCCCCTCTGCGCCCACATCGTGTTGCTGCTGCCACTGCCGATCACCACCACGTCTGCTGCTTCCTCCACCACGAGACGGTTTCCCTTAAGCCTACCTCGCTGTCTGTGTTCTTGTAACGTCTCCCGTTGTCTGTCCGTCAGGTCGCCAGCCACCAAGATGTTCTTCTTCAATGCCTCTTTTTCTGTCGTCAAGATCGCCATTTTTTCTGACCAACGAAAAAGCTTGACAATGACCGGTGGGGGTCTCCCTCGGAAATCATTGTACCGACCAAGGCGATGGACTTGCACAATGTCATTCCGACTCCACAGTTTGCCAGGCACAACACCTTCCAACGCTTCCAACACCGCTGTTACATACTCATTATAACCTTCATTGCAGACCGGGGGATGTTGAAAAACTTCAAGTTTTCACGTCGTGAAAGTATGTCCAGTTTGTCAATGTTGCTTGAAATTTGAATGGAGAATTCCTCAAACTTAGAATTTAATACTTTATGTACTGGTTTCTCAATTCCATTCTTTGCTTTGAAAATAAATCTGCTATAATCAAATCCACTGGGTCACGTTCTTCGTTATCATCCATCTTTCAATGTTCAGCGATGGATATGATCAGAGTAATTAAGAAAAATTAATGAAAAACTCCGAGAGCTCCTCAAAGCGTGCCCTGCCTGTTCCTTGAGCGTGAACTCACCCCCGCCCCCCGAGAGAGAGAGAGAGAGAGAGAGAGAGAGAGAGAGAGAGAGAGGGAGAGAGAGAGAGGCAGATGGACGGACAGACAGAGAGACAAACAGACAGACTGACAGACAAGCAGACAGACAGACAGACAACCAGAGAAACGAGGACAAATGTGAATTGTATATCACAGAGGGCACTCTCTCTGTCTGTCCCAAACTTTTCCTATTTCCTTTATGCCCACCTGTCATTTCCTCCAAAAGAGAACTCCATCAAAGCAACACTTACATTACTTCAGACCAGCCATCTCTAGTGATACGCTGCTGTTTTGCAGGACTCGTACTTGAAAAACAAGTTGAGCATATGATATACGAGTGACCCAGTATACAGTGTTTTCGGACCAAAGTCGTCCACCAGTCTCACCTAAGTCCTGGAAATTGATCTTCAGATTTGTGGTGATGATATGTGGTCTGCTCTGTAGGGGGGAAGCGCTGTGCTGCATGAATTTAGGACATGTTCTACGGTATGTTTGCCTCGGCAGGGCGGGCACGGAGGGTCATCTCATCTCCCCTGTTTCGGATTCGAGGGCAGGGAGTCATATACAAATCTTAGGATATAAAGCTGGTTCTGTTATCTGCAGGTTTTCTTCCACCATTTGCTTGGTTTCCTTGTTTTTCCAAGTCATCATACGACCTTTTAATGCAATTGACCGGTTCGTCTGTCAGTGCTGGAATGCCTTGTTTGGCTACTGTGAACGTAACTGTTTTTCAGTTACTTTCTTTTTCTCTCCACAGGGTGGAACTTCGTGGTTCCTTTGGCTGAAAACTACCTTAGATGAAGAAAATGAATTGTCTAAACTGTTTCAACGTTTTGTGTGTTTCATCTTTGTAGGTAGAGATGACAATTGTATCATCCATGAAAGCTTTTAGAGGAGGGGGGTGGGGTGGGGTGGGGTGGGTGGGGGGTGGGTACAAGCGGTATCCATTCCCGAACTCTAATGAAAGCTCTATGCCTCGTGACTGCTGTCATGATGACCTCCATTGCCAACACAAACATTACAGGAGAAACTGCACAACCCGCTGCTGTGTCAGCTTTCTGTTTGATCCAGTCTGTCGTGTATTCCTTTGTGGAGAACCCCATTGAGAAGATATTAACATACATTTCTTGAATGTGCTTTGGGATACAATACATCTCTAAGCAGATAAGTCATCATGTATGGAGCTGATCCATAGGCATTAGTCAGATCAAGCCACACTACGTCAGTCCCGTTTTGTCTGCCTCAGCTCTTTGAATTACCTCCACAACCATAGTAGCTTGTTCTACACAGCCAGACACTCCAGGACGCGTCCCCTCTGGACTGACCCATCTGAATACTCATTTTATGTGATGCATTAAAGCAGCCTCACTGCTACAAGGAGGTTTTTTCCGCTCAACGTCTAGAGAGAATATCGATCTTAGTGGTTGATGTTTCTCGAGTTTTGTTCTTTCGGAATGTACATCCTGTTGGCTTTAATCCACTGCTCACTGATTTCCAGGTTCCTGCATGCTGATCTTATCAGTTTGTGGAGCCACTCAAAGGATACTGGGACATTTCTTATACAACATATACAGCATTCCATAAAGTTCAGGCAAAGATCTGGCTCTTGCTTTCTTAACCATTTTTTTTGACCCAATGTAGTTCTTGTGGGTTCATTGAACTTTTTATTCGCGAACCAGGTCGCTCCAAGCCATAGAATGTAAGTGGTACTTCACTCTGAGGGTCAGATTAAAAAAAATATTGAAATGCTGCTCGAGTTTCTTTGTTCAGTGTGAGTGTTCTTGATTTTGGTTACTCGAATGGTTTCTCGGCAAGTTAAGAGAGGTTTATGAAGAAGTAATCTTGTGTTTTTTTGTGACTTTTTTTTGCTGTATCTGCTTTGTTCAGGACATTGTGCTGAACTTTCTTTCAAAGCTTTTCAAGCTCTTTCTTATTAGATTCTGAGACAGATTTCATCTGTTTCTTGAAAATCCTCTCTCTCTGAATGTGTTGTCTATCTTTTACTGGCGTCTGGATTTATGAGTAAGTGTCTTCATCCCTAGTTGTTGGATCCACAGGCGTCCCTACGGATTCTGTATATACAACGTCTCTACATGTTGCTAGATTGTGCTCCAGTTCTCTTTTCCTTTCAACACGTAGAGAGTTTCTTGACTATTTTGTTTTCTAATTATCCCTATTCCTTATTTACACTTATGGATGGCAAGTCAAGTTTCTGGTGTTTGGCATGGACAGCTTGTACAAATTTATCGTTTTTGAATGGTCAGCGTGTTCAATTATCAGAATCTTCACAGATCTTTTTTCGTTATGTCGATCTTTTTCCCCTTGCTTAATAAAGGATTTTCTTCCTCAGACAAGGAATCCCACTTGGTCAATATTTGGTGGCGGTGAATTTATTATTCTCTCCCCCGTTGAATTCTGGGAGCATCTTTCATTGTTGGTTCAAGTGGCAAGTCGACGAAAGGCAAGATGGGGAGCCAGCCCACTGAGCCATAAATCAGATCTTTTCCAGTGTCATCCGGTCTGTCCTGTTCTTCCTAAAGACGATTCCCGGACATCAACGGTCTAGCCATAGGTCAGCAGAAAGAGATATATATATAGCAGATGGTCGTCAGAGAAGGAATTTCATTAGACATTTGTTTTGGCCCTGAGCTGCTTGCACTCAAAGGCACCGGGCCACCTTCAGGTCATAAATCCTAGATGTCTTTCCGCTGTGAGAAATATTTTTGGTGTTGTCTGGATTCTGCACCTCCTGGATATTGGGAGTTCAAAGGTGAGCCTTTTTATGGGATGTCTTGCCCACACAGCTATCGGATACCTGTTGTAAGCTGGGAAATGTAAACCTTTATAAAGTTCACTTTAGCCGTCATTGCCTTCGGGGTTCTGGTCCTTTCCTCCAAGAAACTGAGAGCTCTTTCATGAGATCATAGATTGACGAGTCTCGCGAATCTGCTTGCTGCAACCTCTATGGCGAGGACTTGGGCTTTGACAGCAGATTCCCTCAAGCTGCAAGTTAAATCGGCATATTTTTCACTCCTGTGGATGTGAGCTTCCTGCATTCTGCTTTCATGCGGCTCAGTGAGTTCAATCAGAATCATTCGTTTTGATTAGTTTTCGTTGCAGTATTATCAAGGAAGTGTCATTGCGTGTGGACTAGTCCATACATGTTACACCTCATCCGTTAAGTTTTGAGACCACACTGCACTTAATGTAAAGCTGATGGATGAATCAATTGATGACTAAGATGAGAAACGTAAGAAGAGGGTCTCATGGCTACGACTTAGCAGACATCTGAACTACGCATTAGCCCAACGCGCTGTCAAACCTTGGGTACTTAACACTGGTTGTACCATTATTATCATTGTATGTGTGTATGGCTCATGTACACGTGTGTCTATTTGCGTGTTTTGATGAACATAAATGGATTACCATACCTAGTCATATGCCACTCGTCCTGATGATCTCTAGTCGAGTGATAACCTGCGTCAGCAACGAAAACAAAACCAAGCCAGATTCCCAATACTACTCGTTGAAGAATGCTCCCAACCTTGTCATCTGTCAAATTCACAAACTCTCAACCGAAACGTCAGGCTAGTAAGGCTTTGAGCATCGGAGCATTAGCCACAAGAAGCGTGCAATCTTACAATCTTCATGATATGACGTCAGTTTAGAAATGCATTCTGTATGTAAGACATCCTCGGACATCAGAGTTCTTTTCGCAAAGAACGATCAGTTTTTAGAGCATATCTTATGGTCGGCCAGAACCAGTGGACTGTGGAATCACTGTGGAATCTCACCACTTGTCGAGGTGCATCCGAATGTGGCGAGTGCCCAAGAAGGATTGTCACGTTTAACTGTCATCGCCACACAACGAGCAGGGAGGCCTTACGCTTTATTGCAATGGCAACACATAAACGTGACGAGATTACAAATATTTTGGGTGGACGGTTCATGTTCATTACTTCAATAATCATTCAGTCAAGCTTCTGATATTCATTTTACTTTAAACATTCATTTTACACAAGTTCGTTCTATCCTTTTTCTCACTGCCATTTTGTATAAAAAAAAAAACTGAAGTAGACAGACTAAACTGAATAATAAATTTGGACAAAACTAACATTATAGTTTTCTGTAAAGGAGGACACCTTGCAGTAAACAAAATCCGGTATAATGTGTGAATGACCAGGTAAAGGTAACGATATATCTAATGAAAATAACTAGGTATGGTTTTTACAACAGAACTAAGCTTAGAAGCAGGCTGGTCAGAAGTAGCTAGAAAGGCCGAAAAGGGAGAGATCGAATTCTTCGTACAATGAGAAGTTTAAACGCCATTGATCTTTTTCTGTTTTTGCCTGATGCTGCAGAAGTCTCTGGGGACTCTGTGAAATCAAATGGAAAGTGAACAGATTTTTGCAATCGAAAGATTTCTTAATGCACCGATTCAGTGTTTAATTGAAATGTGCCATAGGGAATCAGGCAGGTACCCTTTGTTTATTATGAGCTACCTTAAATGTATTAGGCACTGGTTGAAACTAATTCGATTATTTGAAGCTCTATGTAGACAGGCGTAACAAATGCTCTTCAGACAAGATGAAGGTGGACATTGCAACTGGGTATATGACACAAAGAACATTTTCATAAATAGTAGATTTGGTACAGTCGGAGTTACTCAGATGGTAGCTCAGGATAAAAGTATTTTTGTCGGAATTCAGACAGCGGTTTACTGATTGTTTTCAACAAAACTGGCCCGCTCCTACTTCACACAGAGAGAGAGAGAGAGAGACAATGACAATGACAATGATGCTTTATTTTATAACGGTAAGAGTATAGGCTTAGTTAGCCATTTTTTTTTACACTTGCCGTTACTGTTCTACAGAACTAGTTCCAAATGATACAATGTATGCATCAAAACATGATTATACAAACACCACACCCAACAAACTGACAATAACAACCACCACCAAGAAGCAAGTGCTGACAACGTCAGTGAAAATAATAAAATAAAAAAACACAACATTTTAAAGTAGAATTAAAAAACAATCAAAGCAAATGAAAAGAGCAGTTTAAAGTACTACCAGAACAACAAAAATAATCAAAACAAGAAAATAGCGTATAAAATTTTAAAATGTCTCTATGTGACAAAGAAGAAAAAGGAAAAAAAAGGAAAAAAAAAGGTAAAAAAAAAGGGTAAAAAAAAAAGCAAATCAAGGCAAGTATAACAGGACATACATCAAAAGGTCGCTGTCTTGCATTCATACACTACAACATACATACATACATACATACATACATACATACATACATACATACAGACACGACAGAGAGAGAGAGAGAGAGAGAGAGAGAGAGAGAGAGAGAGAGAGAGAGAGAGAGAGAGAGAGAGAGAGAGAATGCACGGTACAACTCTTTTAAAGACATATTCCGCCCGAAGAGAAATACCTCAAAGACTTAACACATGAATGGCACTAGGATAATCTGGCAAGGTTTAGACCAAGAACCCTGGGGTTCTGTACGAACAGAAGATGGTTTGACACAAATCCTTCTGTTGATGTCATGTGTTCTCATGTTTAAGTGTGTAGAAAATGAAAGCTATGTCTTGTTGGGATATAAGGCTTTACGTTAGACATCCATCATTTTCAGCAATATAACTTGAAAACACGAAACTTACTTCGGATAATTTCATCAGCAAACGGAGATACCATCAAATCACTTGCCGAGGCACATGAAGAAAGGGAGACAATCCTTTCCTTGTGAAGCAGTTTCTTGACCATGAATAAGCATCGGAAAACAATTCTAAACTTACAACATTTAGTGTTACACGTTGTCATGATATTCAGTCATTCCCCTGACGCTGGGGGTCGTTGGGGGGACGTGATGAGGCAGCCGCCATTTTTCTCCAGACTCTTCTGTTGGTGGGTGTCTTGAGGAGATCTGGCATGGTCATTTTGGTCCAGTCCTTTATATTGTCGGACCAGCTCTTTCTTTGCCATCCTCGTCAGCTGGCCCTTTCTTACTTTTTATTTTGAATTAATATTGTCCTGTGTATTTCGCCCGTAACGCACCAAGCTGGATTAGTTTGACTGCAGGTAGATTGTTGTGGAGCGGTAGCCTTTTAGTTCTGCATCTTTCTTTTGTATATGTGTATGTGTGTGCGGTATATTCATATGCCCGTTTGCAAGAAAAGAAAAGTCTTAACTGCCCTCCCCCTCCCCTTGGCATGAAGGTCAAATAGGCTATTGTCAATAAGCTGTCAGATTAGTTACTATCATTTAATCTATGTTTTGTGGTTGAAATGAATCAGCGCTATTCAAACACACACTAAAAAACCCACACAAAACAATGTCGCTCGTTTTCATTCCGAATTGGCATGTTTCCTTGAATGCTAAAACATATATAGGGGTCTACTTATCATTGACAAGATATTCTATATTCATTTTGAACCGTCCAACAAACCCAGCCCAAAGAAAGTAACTCAGGGCACTGTTGGACCTGTGTCCGGCAGTAAATGTCAAAACTCACAACTCTCTCTCTCTCTCTCTCTCTCTCTCTCTCTCTCTCTCTGAAAATTGAAGAAAAAATAATAAAATGATGCAAAAATGGCTGCTTAAAATAAATGTTTCAACAAATTATTTCCTCAAAAGGATATACCAAATCCATCTGGAAAGCAGTTAATCAGATGTATTCATTAACTAATTGTGAAAAAAAGCAATGAGCTTCCTTAATTTTTCAGTCAATCAGTTTGGGCTAAAGGTTTCAACTGCAATTTTTCGACTGTCCCTCCTAAAATCATTGAGGTTCATGGAATAATACACGACGAGTTGATGTAATGAAACATTCATTTGAAATCCAAAAATACACAGTTCAACAATGGATAGAAGTAATGGATAAAGATGAAGTATATGAGGAGCTGGGTTTCATCAAACAATGTAATTCTTATGATATGGATGATCTAGACAACAAACCTGCATGCAGATGTGCCAGTTATCTCTAATGCCATCTGTCAGTCAGTCTGTCTGTCCGTCCGTCCGTCTATCTGTCTGTCTGTTTGGTTGTCTGTCTACCTACCTTCCTACCTAACCTAATCTCTTGCGTTTAAAATGTTGCTATCCACATTTCAATTATGATAAATTGCAGCATTCTGGTTATGAACACACAATCTTAAAATTATAAACCGATACTGATTCTATGTAGACTATCGCACTTATGAAAAACATATAAATCGAATGATCCAATTACATTTTGGAACATAAAATTCACTTCATCCTAATCAAAGCAGATTCTGGAAAAATTCTTTTCGTTACACTGATCTTATTATCCACACAGAACGCGTGATATTGACCCCTCGACTACTGCTGGCGAAAATCATATTCAGAGAAAGACTGTAGCCTCCACATGAAGGCATAAGGTAAGGTCATGTTGCTTATAGTCCAGCCGACCGCAAAGGGCCATATCAGGGCTATCACCGCGTTGAAGTCAATTCACAAGCCATTCATTCACACAACCCTTTTAAATACATCTTCTACAAACACACCCGAAATGTTAAAAATCTTTCCACTGTAAAATCTCAGATCAGATGAAAAATGTTATTCTCCTTCAAAAATTCAAAGATCACATCATGTGGAACATCTCTGAACAAGGTTTTCATGGAATCTGCTGTAAAATGTTTATGTCTCACATCATACAAGTCCCAACACACTAAAAGAATATGCTTCATTGTGAGTGGTTCATGACATGGAATGCACCATAGAGCTTCTTCACTCTTTAACAGGTACGAATGAGTAAAATAGGAATGGCCGGTGTGCAGCCGGCAGTAACC
>JADBJO010001884.1:50000-59165 GCA_016801955.1 Conus betulinus
AAGAAAATAGCAGGATGACTAGATAAATAGGGAGAGACACAAATGCGGGTATCGTAGCCCTCAGTGCTTATGAGAACGATTTAAAATTGATGTTAAAAGGAGAATGAAGATGGGAGAGAACGAGGAAAGCAGAGATGAGAGAAAAAAAGGGATTAAAAAGTGTACATATTATTAAACTCTTTACCAGCAGCGTATGGGAATCCGTGAGTTCTGTAATGCAAACAAACACAACCCTTGGTTAATGCCATGCAAAGTCATCAGTGCACATGGCTGGTCGTGGATGGGACAGTCCACCTACAGTCATCAACACACCTCTGTCTTATTCTCGACACCACCGTGGGAACATTACGAATAAACGGACTCCTCGGAACGACACACAGTGAAGGGCAGGCGAGGGAAATGGAGGAGAATGATATAAAGAATGGTTACCAAAAATATGTAGTGAACTCAGAATAAAAAAAAACGTATATGAGAATTAAAAAGTAAGAATGGAATGGAATCGCTTGAGTACATAAAACAAGAGACACATCAATGAAAAGTTAGAATAAGTTACCCTTTTCGTTGGTTCTTCATTACCTGCAGAAAAATAAGGAAGGAAAGTAAAGAGGAGAGTGGGGCGTGCATTTTAGGGCAGAGATAAAACAGAAGTGGAAATCTTTCCATCAAAGGAAAATAAAAAAAAAACCCCAAACAATGTAGACGAATGTGGAGGGAAACCAGCCGCCATCAAAACCATTTTTGTGGGATGTTTGCTACCCTGACAGGCTCCTACTCAAAACTGAGTTTGCTATAGGCTCAGTTGGGTAAACTGGGACCCCATAGCCGAGTTTCATCCATTCAATAAATGCGTTTGTGACAGAATTGTTGAAATTTCCTGATCACCATTGCAGGTGTCTTTTCGTTTCAGGCCTATTTGACGCTGTGATATATTATGGAAGTAAGCGTAGAGTACAGCCATGACCTATAACTTCAGACCAGGGCGGAATTCCGTAGCGTCGTCTTCACCATCGTCATTCTCATCTATCAGAATGAAACAAGAAGTCCCCAATTATGTGGCCTTTCGAGCCTCGCTGTGATGTACCCTCAGTTTTGATTTCCTCTCCACGTCTATGTCCTTGGTGAGCTTGCCACTGTCATTAAGTTCCTGGGGATGTCGTTGGGCGGACGTGGACGCCCTCTGATTGTGGTCTGCGAACACTGGATCAGAACAGGCACCGCTAAACACCACCGAAGTTACTCGGCAATAGTGCAGTGTCTCCTCTGGTAGTTTTCCTCATGGCGATTTGACATGGTTGCCTTCTTAGAGTAGCCGGTGTCAGGGCCATGTAGGGGCAAGCTAGGGTGTCGTTAGAAGGGGAGCAGGAATGCATGGTGGTGTGGGGATAATGCCACGGAAGTGGCGCACAAGATGAGACAGGAAAAGAACGTGGAGGCAGAAGTAGCGTAGAAGTATTAATATATCAGGTGAGTGTGGTGACAAGGATGAAAACTTAGAGGAAAAAAACAAACAAACAAACTTAAAATTGAGAAAGTCGTCATGGTCGATACGCTTCTGACTTTTTCCGAGCAAAATATCAATGAAAGTGCACTGTGCACCCAGCAGAGGAGAACAATCAATGTCAACACAGTGGATCTTACAACTGAACAAGGAAACACACCCTTTTCTACCGGGACAGCATTGTCACAAACGTTGGTTCAGTGAAAGATGTAATCGATGACCAAACCTTTTCGTTACAGCCACAGAAAACGAAATACGGAATGGAAAGAAAGGATTAAACAAGACATATACATATACAGGTTACAGTTACATGTACGTTTGTAACAAAAGAATATGCAGCTCATGCATGTGTTCATGTTCATGTATGTATGTATGCATGTATGTGTATGTATGTATGAATGCATATGTGTATGTATGGATGTAACACACACACACACACACACACACACACACACACACACACACACACACACACACACACACACACATATATATATATATATATATATATATATATATATATATATATATATATACAAATATATATGTTTATAATGCCCAACAATTAAGTAGTGGGGGAAAAACAAGTGCAGGCTAACAATTTTTCCATCATTATAGTAATGACTTGGCAAAGATCTGAACTATAGAAAAATAACAAAATAAAAAAGGCAGGAGGTGGGGTGGGGGTGGGGTTGAAGGTGAAGAAACTGGGAACATGAAATAAAGAAAATACATTATAACTGTGAAAACCTTCACTAGCTGCTTGAGGGAACCATAGCAATCCCTCCCAGAGACAGCTCCATTAGTATTGCCTGCTCCTAGGCCTTTTGTCAGCTGGATCGGACTCATCAGGGAGACACGGCTGATCGTGTCTGTGCTCTTAGCATCAAATAAAGACACATCACAGTCCATAACTCTGTCTGTTATCAGCACCAAGGGTTCATAAAAGAATCCAACAGCACCAAAGCAGCCAGGAAGGGTAGTAAAATGAAACAAAACGAAAGTGTGGAGAGGACAAAAGTGTGTGTGTGTGTGTGTGTGTGTGTGTGTGTGTGTGTGTGTGTGTGTGTGTGTGTGTGTGTGTGTGTGTGTGTGTGTGTGTGTGTGTGTGTGTGTGTGTGTGTGTGTGTGTGTGTGGTGTGTGTGTGTGTGTGTGTGTGTGTGTGTGTGTGTGTGTGTGTGTGTGTGTGTGTGTGTGTGTGTGTGTGTGTGTGTGTGTGTGTGTGTACATGCATGTACGCATTCATGTCTGAATGTGTCCTTGTATGTAGCAATGTATGCATTAGCTCCTGCCAGATGTAACAAGGTATGCTTTTGGTCATGTCAAATGATATCCCTGATCATGACTTTAAAATGAGTATGTTTTGTTTTTTCAATAAGATCAAAGGTCAAGCTGACAAATGAACTCAACAAACGCTTAAGTGACGAGCCTCAACCTGTTGTTAGTCTTTTTCAGGCGGACAAAAAAAAAAAAACACAAAAAAGAAAAAATAGCAGGATGACTAGATAAATAGGGAGAGACACAAATGCGGGTATCGTAGCCCTCAGTGCTTATGAGAACGATTTAAAATTGATGTTAAAATGAGGATGAAGGTGGAGAGAACAAGAAAGCAGAGATGAGAAAATTGGGTTTAAAAAGTGTACATATTAAACTCTTTACCAGCAGCGTATGGGAATCCGTGAGTTCTGTAATGCAAACAAACACAACCCTTGGTTAATGCCATGCAAAGTCATCAGTGCACACGGCTGGTCGTGGTTGGGACAGTCCACCTACAGTCATCAACACACCTCTGTCTTATTCACGACACCACCGTGGGAACATTACGAATAAACGGACTCCTCGGAACGACACACAGTGAAGGGCAGGCGAGGGAAATGGAGGAGAATGATATAAAGAATGGTTACCAAAAATATGTAGTGAACTCAGAATAAAAAAAAAAACGTATATGAGAATTAAAAAGTAAGAATGGAATGGAATCGCTTGAGTACATAAAACAAGAGACACATCAATGAAAAGTTAGAATAAGTTACCCTTTTCGTTGGTTCTTCATTACCTGCAGTAAAATAAGGAAGGAAAGTAAAGAGGAGAGTGGGGCGTGCATTTTAGGGCAGAGATAAAACAGAAGTGGAAATCTTTCCATCAAAGGAAATAAAAAAAAAACCCCAAACAATGTAGACGAATGTGGAGGGAAAAGCAGCCGCCATCAAAACCATTTTTGTGGGATGTTTGCTACCCTGACAGGCTCCTACTCAAAAACTGAGTTTGCTATAGGCTCAGATGGGTAGACTGGGACCCCATAGCCGAGTTTCATCCATTCAATAAATGCGTTTGTGACAGAATTGTTGAAATTTCCTGATCACCATTGCAGGTGTGTCTCTTCGTTTCAGGCCTATTTGACGCTGTGATATATTATGGAAGTAAGCGTAGAGTACAGCCATGACCTGTAGCTTCAGACCAGTGCAGAATTCCGTAGCGTCGTCTTCACCATCGTCATTCTATCAGAATGGAAAAAAGTCCCCAATATGTGGCCCTTCGAGCCCCACTGTGATGTACCCTCAGTTTTGATTTCCTCTCCGCGTCTATGTCCTTGGTGAGCTTTGCCACTGTCAGTAGTTCATGGGATGTCGTTGGGCGGACGTGGACGCCCTCTGATTGCGGTCTGCGAACATCGGATCAGAACAGGAACCGCTAAACACCACCAAAGTTACTCGGCAGGAGTGCAGTGTCTCCTCTGGTAGTTTTCCTCATGGCGATTTGACATCGGTTGCCTTCTGAAAGTAGCCGTGTCAGGGCCGTGTGGGGACAAGCCAGGGTGTCGTTAGAAGGGGAGCAGGAATGCATGGTGTGGGGATAATGCCACGGAAGTGGCGCACAAGGTGAGACAGGAAAAGTACGTGGAGCTAGAAGTAGCGTAGAAGTATTAATATATCAGGTGAGACAGGAAAATAACGTGGAGGTAGAAAGAAGCGTAGAAGTATCCATATATCAGGTGAGTGTGGTGACAAGGATGAAAACTTAGAGGAAAAGCAAACAAACAAACAAACTTAAAATTGAGAGAGTCGTTATGGTCGACAAGCTTCTGACTTTTTCCGAGCAAAATATCAATGAAAGTGCACTGTGCACCCAGCAGAGGAGAACAATCAATGTCAACACAGCGGATCTTACAACTGAACAAGAAACAACCCTCTTCTACGGGGAAAGCATTGTCACAAACGTTGGTTCAGTGAAAGATGTAATCGATGACCAAACCTTTTCGTTATAGCCACAGAAAACGAAATACGGAATGGAAAGAAAGGATTAAACAAGACATATACATATACAGGTTACAGTTACATGTACGTTTGTAACAAAAGAACATGCAGCTCATGCATGTGTTCATGTATGTATGTATGCATGTATGTGTATGTATGTATGAATGCATATGTGTATGCATGGATGTAATACACACACACACACACACACACACACACACACACACACACACACACACAACACACACACACACACACACACACACACACACACACACACACACACACACACACACACATATATATATATATATATATATATATATATATATATATATATATATAATAATGCTGAACAATTAAGCAGTGGGGGAAAACAAGTGCAGGCTAACAATAATTATTTCCATCATTATAGTAATGACTTGGCAAAGATTTGAACTATGAAGGGGGGGGGGGGGGGGGGGGGGGGGTTGGGGTGTTGAAGGTGAAGAAACTGGGAAATGAAATAAAATACATTATAAGCATGAAAACCCTTCACTGGCTGCATGAGGGAACCACCACGCAATCCCTCCCGGACACAGCTCTATTGGTTTGGCCTCTCCTAGGCCTTTCGTCAGCTGGATCGGACTCATCAGGGAGACACGGCTGATCGTGTCTGTGCTCTTAGCGTCAAATAGAGACACATCACAGTCCATAACTCTGTGGTGTTCTCAGCACCAAGGGTTCATAAAAGAATCCAACAGCACCCACAAAGCAGCCAGGAAGGGTAGTAAAATGAAACAAAACGAAAGTGTGGAGAGGAAAAAAGTGTGTGTGTGTGTGTGTGTGTGTGTGTGTGTGTGTGTGTGTGTGTGTGTGTGTGTGTGTGTGTGTGTGTGTGTGTGTGTGTGTGTGTGTGTGTGTGTGTGTGTGTGTGTGTGTGTGTGTGTGGTGTGTGTGTGTGTGTGTGTGTGTGGTGTGTGTGTGTGTGTGTACATGCATGTACGCATTCATGTCTGAATGTGTGCTTATATGTAATAATGTATGCTTTAGCTCCTGCAAAATGATATCCATGATCATGACTTTAAAGTGAGTATGTTTTTTGTTTCTTCAATAAGATCAAAGGTCAAGCTGACAAAGGAGCTCAACCAACGCTTAAGTGACGAGCCTCAACCTGTTAATCTTTTTCAGGTGGACAAACAAAAAAAAAAAAAAGAAGAAATAGCAGGATGAATAGATCAATAGGGAGAAACACAAATGCGGGTATCGTAGCCCTCAGGGCCTATGAGAAAGATTTAAAATTGATGTTAAAAGGAGGAGGAAGATGGGAGATAACGAGGAAAGACGAATTGAGAAAAAAGGGATTACAAAGTGTAGATATCAAACTCTTCACCATGGGGAATCCTTGACTTCTATAATGCAAACACAACCCTTTGTTAATGCCATGCAAAGTCATCCGTGCACACGGCTGGTCGTGGTTGGGACAGTCCACCTATAGTCATCAACACACCTCTCTCGTATTCTCGACACCACCGGGGGGAACATTACGAATAAACGGACTCCTCAAAACGACCCACAGTGAAGGGCAGACGAGGAATGGAGGAGAGTGATATAAAGAATGGTTATCAAAAATATGTAATGAACTCAGAATTTTAAAAAAAAAAAACGTATTTGAGAGTTAAAAAAGAAGACCAAGATGGAATCCTTGAATACATACAACAAGAGACACATAGATGAAAAGTTACAATAACTTTGTATCTATCTGTCGATGTATCTTTCAGAGAGAGAGAGAGAGATAGAGAAGAGAGAGAGAGAGAGAGAGAGAGAGAGAGAGAGAGAGAGAGAGAGAGAGAGAGAGAGGGTGGGGGTGCGTAGTTATTAGGAATCATTAGTTTGATTCTCTATCATATTATGTGACTCATTTTCAGTGCTCTGGAATCGCCCTGGAGTCTGCATGGTTTAGCTGACTGAAAGATCATTAAAAAGGAAGTAGCCAAAAAAAAAAAAAAAAACAAACCCGATGTACATCCGTTATTAAGATAATGAACCTTGTTGGCTTCATCGGCTTGCCCACTCAAAGTACAGAATTCTTCGACGTCACAGTGACGTCATCTGCACATCATGAAGGATCGACTGAGGCATCTGCCAGTGATGTTTGCACTAGAACATGGGTGTCTGGTACTACGGCAGGAAGTCACTCCTCAAGACAACGCAGAGAACCTCATCAGTGACGAGGTAGAGTTAACAGTCTGTACTGTTTCTTCCCTCTTCCTTCCTTCCTTTCTTGCCGCGCAAATTTGGACTTTGTGGTCAGCTGGAGTGTAAATCACGTGATATGACTGGACTTCCCTTCTCCAATTTCCTCTTTCTGTCTTTTGTTCTGTGCTGTTTTCTTCGTTTTTCCTTTATGCCTTTTGTTTTATGGTCTATTTTACTGTTCTTGAACAACTATTGTAATTCGTACGAATTTCAACGATTGCGCAGTTGCGGAACGCCCTTTAAAACCATCAAATGTGAAGAATCGGACTGTCGGATGGGTTTTATAAACATCACTCACTTTATTACACAGTCAATATAACACAAAATGATTGGGTCTGGAGTTTGAGTGGGGGATGGAGGTGAAAGTGGAGAGGAATAGGAGCAGAAGAGGCAGGGGAAGAAATCAGCAACTTGTGAACAAAATTTGGAGAATGGTTCATTCTAATGCAATCATTTTTCACATTTGAAATTGTTTGGAGATGCAGAGAATAATGATGAAATCTACCACACCAGCCAAATGTTTACCCAACGCACGTAGTCAAGCAGCTACAGGGAAAGAGGTCTTATTCTGTGCAATATGCACTGAATGACCTCTTTCCCTGTTGTCAGTGAACAGGTAAGTATATGAAGAAACTAGAAGAAATCGCGTTTTGTCGAAGGTTTTATAAAGTGTGCCTGATGTAACGTTTAGGATGAGACACGTTAATGATAGGATGTTTCTGTAGACAAAGTTTATGACAATGATGTGTTCCAAAATGCTGAAGCTGATAACATTATCACGTGCCTCTGAAGTCTGTTCTGTCGGGAGAATGGGCCAGGATCTTGTTGGATTCTGTAAAATACCAAACGAAGTTTTCAACCTGGTCAAGAAGATGAAGTGGTAAATGATGTTAAAGGCCGCTGACAAGCCTCAAGACCAAGAACGGATATTTTGTCATCGTACAGTTTTGAAGACAAATTATTGGCCACCAAAGACGAGCAGTTTTGTCAGTGACCACGTGTGTGGTGTACTGCTAAGGATTAACCAGACAATTTTGGTCTAAGTGCGATAAGAGCTGAGAGACATTACAACATTGTATGTGTTTTTTTAAAGCAAGTTTGATACAAGTATGATTTGGGAACAGTTCAATGATTTTTCAAACAATTATGACCCAAAACAAGATTTCCTGATGAATGGGGGCAGAACAGCAGCAGATTCGAAAATTTCAGAAAAAAACAACCAGACAACCAGGAAGAATGGATGGCATGCATAATGTATAGCAACGGCACATCAAGACATGGAAACAGCAGAAGGAGTGAAACAGGATCAAACTCACATGATTTTGGATCCGAACTCAGACACGCTGTCTGCACAAACTGGCTGTGTAACCCAGCTGAAAACATTGCATGCATAGCAGATCCACTGTTCTCCAGCAGGTGAAAATGGAAAGAAAAAAGTTTGAAAAGTTCTGAAGGAATTCACGCACGCTTAATGCTGAAGAAACAGGAGTGCCATTCATTTTTTCTAAGCAGAATATTTGTTACAGTGAAGAGCTGTTTGCCTGTCGTGTATGCAATGGTTTTTGACAAGTAAAGGGTGAACTTTGCATTACCAATAGTGCCAATCAGTGACGCAGTTCTTTGTTGGTTGAAAACAAATGCGCGGTGACTGTTAGACTAGTGGTACGCTGTTGCCTCTTGGCATGCCTCCTCTCCTGCTTGGCCTCTAAAGCTCTTGTCCCATGGTGTGTTGTTTTTAACACTGGAGACAGGGAGTGTTGGACATCAGGCACTGAGTTGATGGAACATGTTTGAAACATATTACCCTGCCCTGTTTTAACAAGATTGCAGAAATGTAAAAGACTTCAGATTTTAAGATAATTTCCTCTCTAGTCACCTTTTCATAATTATTGAATTTCAGACATATTACTGTCATTGAAAGTCGCGCAACAGTTACCTCAGTCCTCTATACCATTTAGATAAATATGAACTCTTGTGGAACATGGCGATGCCTGCCAGCTTCGACTGGCTCATTTGTGACTGCTTATCTGAACTGATAATGATATTAATAAGGATGATGATGGTAATACTAACAATAACAATAATAATAATAATAATAATAATAATAATAATAATGATAATGGTAACTATAATATGATATATAGTCATGAATGAAATGAAACCAGTAATAATAATGA
>JADBJO010001884.1:62865-65365 GCA_016801955.1 Conus betulinus
GATGAGCCGACAAAGAAGCGGTAGTTGACCTCTGCAGTACAAGGAAATTGATGGAGATGACCACAAGGTCCACAACGGCCAGACAGAAGACACAGAAGTTGACCCTCTCCCTCAGCCCCTGTCTGTAGAACACAGCGGCACTGAGCATGTTGCCTGGAACCCCCACCAGGAATAAAATGGAGGTGAGGCTTGTTGATGTGATTGCCGATATCCAAAACTGTGTCTGAAAAACAGTCTGTAGGATCATCCTGGATAGCTAGCCAAATCGTTAGCATTTGGATAGACAGAGAGAGAGACAGACAGACAGACAGACAGAGAGTCGGTGGAATAGATAGATATATAGATAGACATGCAGACAGATATATGTAGAGAGAGAGAGGCAAACAGACAGACAGACACAAAGAGAGACAGACAGGCAGAGACACAGACACAGACACAGACAGAGAGAAGAAAGATATATATATATATATATATATATATATATATATATAGGTAGGTAGGTAGGTAGGTAGGTAAACAGACAGACAGTCGGACATGTCAGGAGATTTTTTATTGGGTATGCAAAGGAATTCAAAATTAATGCTTTTGATGCACCGTTGTATCTTCTTTGTTTGTCTTTTTTAATTAAGAAAGACAGTGTTGATCAATAATGCGATGAACACTCTATGCCGCACCTAATGGCCTTTGAGATGATCAAAAGGTGGGACAACAAGAAATCCGATAAGTACCAAGATTTTTTTTTTTTTTTTTTTTTTTTGGGGGGGGGGTGCAAATTACAGTGTTAGTGAGCTGATTACTTCGATTCATCAAGAAAACAGACATATCCTTAAAATAAAAATGACACTGTTTGATTGGCTAACAATCGATCAACTTTGCCGAAGGATCTCAATGTCTTGCGAATATTCTGTAAGAAACGGAAACTTTAAGTCCATCCAGAAAAAGATCTGAAGAAGTCCTTTTTCACTGGAGAAAAAGTTATGCTATAACTGTATCACTTTTTTTAATCAGATAAAATTTGTTAACGATTAGGTGCTGGTTGTAGTTACACAGGTGCATATTTCACAGCAAAATGCAAGCCGAAATCAAAGTTCACCTTTCTACCGACAGCTGGAAACCAAAACTGACCTGTTGGTACCCGTTCGGAGCGTTTCCACCATATGATGATACCAAGATCATTATACCATTGTGAAACTTGAAGATTGAGAATGTTGATATTTTCTAAAAGCCACACAGAGACTCTAAATATTTGTTCAGATTAAATAAAGATACCTCTTTAACTTATGGCAAAATAGAATCTTCCCTATCTGAGTCCTGCTGAAAGCATCATCATCATCATCATCATCATCATCATCATCATCATCATCATCATTATCATTATTATCATTATTGTTGTTGTAGTTACTATTATCATCATTGTAGTTATTATCATTATCATTATTATTACTGGTTTCATTATGATTATTACTATTATCATTATTATAGTTACCATTATCATTATTATTATTATTATTATTGTTATTTATTTAGTATTACCATCATCATCATCATTATTAATATCATTATCAGTTCAGATAAAGCAGTCACAAATGAGCAGTCGAAGCTGGCAGGCATCGCCATGTTCCACAAGAGTTCATATTTATCTAAATGGTATAGAGGACTGAGGTAATTGTGCGCGACTTTCAATGACAGTAATATGTCTGAAAATCAATGATTATGAAAAAGGTGACTCGAGGAAATTATCTTAAACTGAAGTCTTTTACATTTCTGCAATCTTGTTAAAACAGGGCAGGGTATATGTTTCAACATGTTCCATCAACTCAGTGCCTGATGTCCAACACTCCCTGTCTCCAGTGTTAAAACAACACCATGGGACAAGAAGCTTTAGAGGCCAAGCAGGAAAGGAGGCATGCCAAGAGGCAACAGCGTACCACTAGTCTAACAGTCACCGCGCATTTGTTTTCAACCAACAAAGAACTGCGTCACTGATTGGCACTATTGGTAATGCAAAGTTCACACCCTTTACTTGTCAAAAACCATTGCATACACGACAGCCAAACAGCTGTTCACTGTAACAAATATTCTGCTTAGAAAAATGAATGGCACTCCTGTTTCTTCAGCATTAAGCGTGCGTGAATTCCTTCAGAACTTTTCAAACTTTTTTCTTTCCATTTTCACCTGCTGGAGAACAGTGGATCTGCTATGCATGCAATGTTTTCAGCTGGTTACACAGCCAGTTTGTGCAGACAGCGTGTCTGAGTTCGGATCCAAAATCATGTGAGTTTGATCCTGTTTCACTCCTTCTGCTGTTTCCATGTCTTGATGTGCCGTTGCTATACATTATGCATGCCATCCATTCTTCCTGGTTGTCTGGTGTTTTGTTTTTTTCTGAAATTTTCGAATCTGCTGCTGTTCTGCCCATTCATCAGGAAATCTTGTTTGGGTCATAATTGTTTGAAAAATCATTGAACTGTTCCCAAATTCATACTTGTATCAAACTTGC
>JADBJO010001884.1:70365-107865 GCA_016801955.1 Conus betulinus
TCATAAGCACTGAGGGCTACGATACCCGCATTTGTGTGTCTCTCCCTATTTATCTAGTCATCCTGCTATTTTCTTCTGTTTTTTGTTTTTTTTGTTGTTTTTGTTTTTTTTGTCCGCCTGAAAAAGACTAACAGGTTGAGGCTCGTCACTTAAGCGTTTGTTGAGTTCATTTGTCAGCTTGACCTTTGATCTTATTGAAAAAAAAACAAAACATACTCATTTTAAAGTCATGATCAGGGATATCATTTGACATGACCAAAGCATACCTTGTTACATCTGGCAGGAGCTAATGCATACATTGCTACATACAAGGACACATTCAGACATGAATGCGTACATGCATGTACACACACACACACCACACACACACACACACACACACACACACACACACACACACACACACACACACACACACACACACACACACACACACACACACACACACACACACACACACACACACACACACACACACACACACACACACACACACACACACACACACACACACACACACACACACACACACACACACACACACACACACACACACACACACACACACACACACACACACACTTTTGTCCTCTCCACACTTTCGTTTTGTTTCATTTTTACTACCCTTCCTGGCTGCTTTGGTGCTGTTGGATTCTTTTATGAACCCTTGGTGCTGATAACAGACAGAGTTATGGACTGTGATGTGTCTTTATTTGATGCTAAGAGCACAGACACGATCAGCCCGTGTCTCCCTGATGAGTCCGATCCAGCTGACAAAGGCCTAGGAGCAGGCAATACTAATGGAGCTGTCTCTGGGAGGGATTGCTATGGTTCCCTCAAGCAACTAGTGAAGGTTTTTCACAGTTATAATGTATTTTTTCTTTATTTCATGTTCCCAGTTTCTTCACCTTCAACCCCACCCCCACCCCCCCCTCCTCCTGCCTTTTTTATTTTGTTATTTTTCTATAGTTCAGATCTTTGCCAAGTCATTACTATAATGATGGAAAAATTGTTAGCCTGCACTTGTTTTTCCCCCCCACTACTTAATTGTTGGGCATTATAAACATATATATTTGTATATATATATATATATATATATATATATATATATATATATATATATGTGTGTGTGTGTGTGTGTGTGTGTGTGTGTGTGTGTGTGTGTGTGTGTGTGTGTGTGTGTGTGTTACATCCATACATACACATATGCATTCATACATACATACACATACATGCATACATACATACATGAACACATGCATGAGCTGCATATTCTTTTGTTACAAACGTACATGTAACTGTAACCTGTATATGTATATGTCTTGTTTAATCCTTTCTTTCCATTCCGTATTTCGTTTTCTGTGGCTGTAACGAAAAGGTTTGGTCATCGATTACATCTTCACTGAACCAACGTTTGTGACAATGCTGTCCCGGTAGAAAAGGGTTGTTCCTTGTTCAGTTGTAAGATCCACTGTGTTGACATTGATTGTTCTCCTCTGCTGGGTGCACAGTGCACTTTCATTGATATTTTGCTCGGAAAAAGTCAGAAGCGTATCGACCATGACGACTTTCTCAATTTTAAGTTTTTTGTTTTTTTTTTCCTCTACGTTTTCATCCTTGTCATCATACTCACCTGATATTAATACTTCTACGCTACTTCTGCCTCCACGTTCTTTTCCTGTCTCATCTTGTGTGCCACTTCAGTGGCATTATCCCCACACCATGCATTCCTGCTCCCCTTCTAACGACACCCTAGCTTGCCCCTACACGGCCCTGACACCGGCTACTCTCAGAAGGCAACCAATGTCAAATCGCCATGAGGAAAACTACCAGAGGAGACACTGCACTATTGCCGAGTCACTTCGGTGGTGTTTAGCGGTGCCTGTTCTGATCCAGTGTTCGCAGACCACAATCAGAGGGCGTCCACGTCCGCCCAACGACATCCCCAGGAACTTAATGACAGTGGCAAGCTCACCAAGGACATAGACGTGGAGAGGAAATCAAAACTGAGGGTACATCACAGCGAGGCTCGAAAGGCCACATAATTGGGGACTTCTTGTTTCATTCTGATAGATGAGAATGACGATGGTGAAGACGACGCTACGGAATTCCGCCCTGGTCTGAAGTTATAGGTCATGGCTGTACTCTACGCTTACTTCCATAATATATCACAGCGTCAAATAGGCCTGAAACGAAAAGAGACACCTGCAATGGTGATCAGGAAATTTCAACAATTCTGTCACAAACGCATTTATTGAATGGATGAAACTCGGCTATGGGGTCCCAGTCTACCCAACTGAGCCTATAGCAAACTCAGTTTTGAGTAGGAGCCTGTCAGGGTAGCAAACATCCCACAAAAATGGTTTTGATGGCGGCTGGTTTCCCTCCACATTCGTCTACATTGTTTGGGGGTTTTTTTTATTTCCTTTGATGGAAAGATTTCCACTTCTGTTTTATCTCTGCCCTAAAATGCACGCCCCACTCTCCTCTTTACTTTCCTTCCTTATTTTTCTGCAGGTAATGAAGAACCAACGAAAAGGGTAACTTATTCTAACTTTTTCATTGATGTGTCTTTTGTTTTGTACTCAAGCGATTCCATTCCATTCTTACTTTTTAATTCTCATATACGTTTTTTTTTTTATTCTGAGTTCACTACATATATTTTTGGTAACCATTCTTTATATCATTCTCCTCCATTTCCCTCGCCTGCCCTTCACTGTGTGTCGTTTCGAGGAGTCCGTTTATTCGTAATGTTCCCACGGTGGTGTCGAGAATAAGACAGAGGTGTGTTGATGACTGTAGGTGGACTGTGCCCCATCCACGACCAGCCGTGTGCACTGATGACTTTGCATGGCATTAACCAAGGGTTGTGTTTGTTTGCATTACAGAACTCACGGATTCCCATACGCTGCTGGTAAAGAGTTTAATATGTACACTTTTTTTAAAATCCCTTTTTTTCTCATCTCTGCTTTCCTCGTTCTCTCCCATCTTCATTCTCCTTTTAACATCAATTTTAAATCGTTCTCATAAGCACTGAGGGCTACGATACCCGCATTTGTGTCTCTCCCTATTTATCTAGTCATCCTGCTATTTTCTTCTGTTTTTTTTTTTTTTGTTGTTTTTTTTTTTTTTTGTCCGCCTGAAAAAGACTAACAGGTTGAGGCTCGTCACTTAAGCGTTTGTTGAGTTCATTTGTCAGCTTGACCTTTGATCTTATTGAAAAAAAAAACATACTCATTTTAAAGTCATGATCAGGGATATCATTTGACATGACCAAAAGCATACCTTGTTACATCTGGCAGGAGCTAATGCATACATTGTTACATATAAGCACACATTCAGACATGAATGCGTACATGCATGTATACACACACACACACACACACACACACACACACACACACACACACACACACACACACACACACACACACGCGCGCACACACACACACACACACACACACACACACACACACACACACACACACACACACACACACACACACACACACACACACACACACACACACACAACACACACACTTTTGCCCTCTCCACACTTTCCTCTTTTGTTTCATTTTCATTTTACTACCCTTCCTGGCTGCTTTGGTGCTGTTGGATTCTTTTATGAACCCTTGGTGCTGAGAACACCACAGAGTTATGGACTGTGATGTGTCTTTATTTAATGCTAAGAGCACAGACACGATCAGCCGTGTCTCCCTGATGAGTCCGATCCAGCTGACGAAAGGCCTAGGAGCAGGCATACTAATGGAGCTGTCTCTGGGAGGGATTGCGATGGTTCCCTCAAGCAGCTAGTGAAGGTTTTCACAGTTATAATGTATTTTCTTTATTTCATGTTCCCAGTTTCTTCACCTTCAACCCACCCCCCACCCCACCCCTTGCCTTTTTTATTTTGTTATTTTTCTATAGTTCAGATCTTTGCCAAGTCATTACTATAATGATGATGGAAAAATTGTTAGCCTGCACTTGTTTTTTCCCCCACTTCTTAATTGTTGGGCATTATAAACATACATATTTGTATATGTATATATATATATATATATATGTGTGTGTGTGTGTGTGTGTGTGTGTGTGTGTGTGTGTGTGTGTGTGTGTGTGTGTGTGTGTGTGTGTTACATCCATGCATACACATATGCATTCATACATACATACACATACATGCATACATACATACATGAACCACATACATGGGCTGCATGTTCTTTTGTTACAAACGTACATGTAACTGTAACCTGTATATGTATATGTCTTGTTTTAATCCTTTGTTTTCATTCCGTATTTTGTCTTCTGTGGCTGTATCGAAAAGGTTTTGTCATCGATTACATCTTTCACTGAACCAACGTTTGTGACAATGCTATCCTGGTAGAAAAGGGTTGTTCCTTGTTCAGTTGTAAGATCCACTGTGTTGACATTGATTGCACAGTGCACTTTCATTGATTTTTTTGCTTGGAAAAAAGTCAGAAACTTATCGACCATGACGACTTTCTCAATTTTAAGTTTGATTGTTTGTTTGCTTTTCCTCTAAGTTTTCATCCTTGTCATCACACTTACCTGATATATTGACACTTCTACGCTACTTCTACCTCCACGTTCTTTTCCTGTCTCACCTGATACATTGATACTTCTACGCTACTTCTTCCTCCACGTTCTTTTCCTGTCTCACCTGATATATTGATACTTCTACGCTACTTCTACCTCCACGTTCTTTTCCTGTCCCACCTTGTGTGCCACTTCAGTGGCATTATCCCCACACCATGCATTCCTGCTCCCCTTCTAACGACA
This sequence comes from Conus betulinus, assembly GCA_016801955.1. NCBI lineage: Eukaryota > Metazoa > Mollusca > Gastropoda > Neogastropoda > Conidae > Conus > Conus betulinus. The sequence goes on from JADBJO010001884.1 coordinate 75,169, forward strand.
TCCTGGCTTGTCCCTGCACGACCCTGACACCGGCTACTCTCAGAAGACAACCAATGTCAAATCGCCATGAGGAAAACTACCAGAGGAGACACTGCACTTTTCATTGATGTGTCTCTTGTTTTATGTATTCAAGCGATTCCATTTCATTCTTATTTTTTAATTCTCATATAAGTTTTTTTTTAATTCTAAGTTAACTACATTTTTTGGCAACCATTCTTTACATTATTCTCCTCCATTTCCCTCATCTGCCCTTCACTGTGTGTCGGTTTGAGGAATCCGTTTATTTGTAACTTTGTAATCCCTTTTTCTCATCTCTGCTTTCCTCGTTTCTCTCCATCATCTTCCTTCTCCTTTTAACATCAATTTTAAATCATTCTCATAAGCACTGTGGGCTACGACCCGCATTTGTGTTACTCGTAAGAGTAGAACAGCTTATGGGTGTATATGGATTGGGAAGGGGAGAAAGGGAGGAAGAGAGTGGGAGTGGGAGGGGGAATGAAAAAGCCTTACTCTACTTGCTGTATGTGTCTCTATCTATTTATCTATTCATCCTGCTATTTTTTTTTTTTTTTTTTCTTTGGTCCGCCTGAAAAAAACTAACAGGTTGAGGCTCGTCATTTAAGCGTTTGTTGAGTTCATTTGTCAGCTTGACCTTTGATCTTATTGAAGAAACAAACATACTCACTTTAAAGTCATGATCAGGGATATCATCTGGCAGGAGCTAATGCATACATTGTTACATATAAGTACACATTCAGACATGAATGCGCGTACATGCATGTAACACACACACACACACACACACACACACACACACACACACACACACACACACACACACACACACACACACACACACACACACACACACACACACACACACACACTGACTGACTGACTGACTGAAACCAATTTATTGTTAATTAACTCATGGTTGTACTGACATTTAAGAAAACATTATGAACAGAATATCAACATTTTTCATTCAAAGAAAAGGAACATAATTCACACACACACATACACACGCGCGCGCGCGTACACACACACGCGCGCACACATACGCGCGCGCGCCACACACACACACACACACACACACACACACACACACACACACACACACACACACACACACACACACACACACACACACGCACGCACGCACACACACACACACACACACACACACACACACACACACACACACACACACACACACATACAGAAGTACACACATCTCAATACGAACACACCCATACCTTCACATACACACAAACTTACACACTCACACACACACACACACACACACACACACACACACACACACACACACACACACACACACACACACACACACACACACACACACACACGCGCACACGCGCACACACACACACACGCACGCACGCACGCACGCACGCAAGCACACACACACACACACACACACACACACACACACACACACACACACACACACACACACACACACACACACACTCTCTCTCTCTCTCTCTCTCTCTCTCTCTCTCTCTCTCTCTCTCTCTCTCTCTCTCTCTCTCTCTCTCATTCTCGACTCTAGAACTTGTACACACATGTACTGACTCTCACAAAAACACACGCATACACGCACACATATGCGCGCGCGCACACAGACATACACACACACACACACACACACACACACACACACACACACACACACACACAGAGAAAAAAAAAGCATTTAAAAAAAATTCTGCCGATTATATACAATCTTGTATCCCTTTGCATCTTTGCCACCATCTCTCTCTCTCCCTCATCAAACATCAAAGCAATAAACATATAGACGAAATATTTCTACATACACACAAACACAAGCGCGAGCGCACGCACGCACACACACACACACACACACACACACACACACACACACACACACACACACACACACACACACACACACGCACTCGCACACACACACACACACACACACACACACACACACACACACGCACACACACACACACACACACACACACACACACACACACACACTAGGGCCGATACATACTGGTATCCAGAAACATCAGTTCTGTGTGGCCACATGTATATCTAATGCATGGGAGTCAAGAATCATCACAGTGTGGAAGTGGCTGACAAGTTACTCGTAAGAGTCGAACAGCTTATGGGTGTATATGGATTGGGGAAGGGGAGAAGAGGGAGGAAGAGTGATGGAGGGGGGAATGAAAAAAACCTTGCTCTACGTGCAAAATACACGCCGAACGATACTGATATGGTATATGCCTAGAATAAGATTTCAACATTTCAAAAATTCGCGAATTGGAAAAATAAAATCCTGTTGTGGGGAGGGAGGCAGTGAAGAGGGGGTGGGGCGGTGGAGGAGTTAAAAATATCTTCCAAGTGGATGAGATTTGATAAGGTAAACAGCCAAAATGCCAGGCTCCAACCATTCTCATAACTGGGATTGAAAACACTAAACATAGTCAGCGAAAGGTTAAAGGACTTCATCTTATCATGAACAGGCTGAAAGTGAGTTCTTGTGCTAGTACAGTCAAATAAAAATGAGGGATGTCGAGAGTCTGACCACATGGACAAGCAGGTGCCGGTTTTAGATACCTGCCTAACCAGCCATTAACCCGTAGCCTATGTACAAGGTTACAATCTGGGACTGGCCCTGAAGGATTACAACAATTACTTGTTGGTTAGTCATATCCCATCTGTGCTTCCGAGCTGAATCTTCAAGGTATATATTGTTTCTGTCTTATGTGAGAATGTGAATAGCTTCCAGCTGTTTGACGCCTTTGATAGAATCAGTACTGAAAAGTTGACTATATTGTGTTTTTAACATGTGAACTAAGTTTGTTCTGACTATTTCTGAAACACTTCCATGTCGTTTGTCTTAACATTTGATGACTCTCTTGTAAAGTGAAGGGTATAGAAAGTTGTTGTGCACACATTTCATTTCTAGCACCTTTTTTTTTCGCACATCTGTCAGCGAGTTCATTACCGAATATTCCACAGTGTGAAGGAATCCAAAGAAAGTTAAGTCAGTTCCTTTACGTATCAATATATGAATTAAATGGTAACTTTCTCTTAAGATAATTCGATTTGCAAAACTTAAGGGATAGCAATACTGAGAGAGTAACTATACCTTGTGTACATTATATATAAAGGCGCAGTTCCTTTTTTTTCATTACCGAATATTCCACACAGTGTGAAGGAATCTAAAAGAAAGTTAAGTCAGTTCCTTTACGTATCAATATATGAATTAAATGGTGACTTTCTCTTAAGATAATTCGATTTGCAAAACTTAAGGGATAGCAATACTGAGAGAGTAACTATACCTTGTGTACATTATATATAAAGGCGCAGTTCCTTTTTTTTCTTACGGTGTGCCCCATCTGGTGGTCAAAGAAGAAACGGTTACTGCCGGCTGCACACCGGCCATTCCTATTTTACTCATTCGTACCTGTTAAAGAGTGAAGAAGCTCTATGGTGCATTCCATGTCATGAACCACTCACAATGAAGCATATTCTTTTAGTGTTGGGACTTGCATGATATGAGACATAAACATTTTACAGCAGATTCCATGAAAACCTTGTTCAGAGATGTTCCACATGATGTGATCTTTGAATTTTTGAAGGAGAATAACATTTTTCATCTGATCTGAGATTTTACAGTGGAAAGATTTTTAACATTTCGGGTGTGTTTGTAGAAGATGTATTTAAAAGGGTTGTGTGAATGAATGGCTTGTGAATTGACTTCAAACGCGGTGATAGCCCTGATATGGCCCTTTGCGGTCGGCTGGACTATAAGCAACATGACCTTACCTTACCTTATGCCTTCATGTGGAGGCTACAGTCTTTCTCTGAATATGATTTTCGCCAGCAGTAGTCGAGGGGTTAATATCACGCGTTCTGTGTGGATAATAAGATCAGTGTAACGAAAAGAATTTTTCCAGAATCTGCTTTGATTAGGATGAAGTGAATTTTATGTTCCAAAATGTAATTGGATCATTCGATTTATATGTTTTTCATAAGTGCGATAGTCTACATAGAATCAGTATCGGTTTATAATTTTAAGATTTGTGTTCATAACCAGAATGCTGCAATTTATCATAATTGAAATGTGGATAGCAACATTTTAAACGCAAGAGATTAGGTTAGGTAGGTAGGTAGGTAGTAGACAGACAACCAGACAGACAGACAGATAGACGGACGGACGGACAGACAGACTGACTGACAGATGGCATTAGAGATAACTGGCACATCTGCATGCAGGTTTGTTGTCTAGATCATCCATATCATAAGAATTACATTGTTTTGATGAACCCAGCTCCTCATATACTTCATCTTTATCCATTACTTCTATCCATTGTTGAACTGTGTATTTTTGGATTTCAAATGAATGTTTCATTTACATCAACTCGTCGTGTATTATTCCATGAACCTCAATGATTTTAGGAGGGACAGTCGAAAAATTGCAGTTGAAACCTTTAGCCCAAACTGATTGACTGAAAAATTAAGGAAGCTCATTGCTTTTCACAATTAGTTAATGAATACATCTGATTAAACTGCTTTCCAGATGGATTTGGTATATCCTTTTGAGGAAATAATTTGTTGAAACATTTATTTTAAGCAGCCATTTTTGCATCATTTTATTATTTTTTCTTCAATTTTCAGAGAGAGAGAGAGAGAGAGAGAGAGTTTGTGAGTTTTGACATTTACTGCCGGACACAGGTCCAACAGTGCCCTGAGTTACTTTCTTGGGCTGGGTTTGTTGGACGGTTCAAAATGAATATAGAATATCTTGTCAATGATAAGTAGACCCCTATATATGTTTTAGCATTCAAGGAAACATGCCAATTCGGAATGAAAACGAGCGACATTGTTTTGTGTGGGTTTTTTAGTGTGTGTTTGAATAGCGCTGATTCATTTCAACCACAAAACATAGATTAATGATGATAGTAACTAATCTGACAGCTTATTGACAATAGCCTATTTGACCTTCATGCCAAGGGGGGAGGGGGAGGGCAGTTAAGACTTTTCTTTTCTTGCAAACGGGCATATGAATATACCGCACACACATACACATATACAAAAGAAAGATGCAGAACTAAAAGGCTACCGCTCCACAACAATCTACCTGCAGTCAAACTAATCCAGCTTGGTGCGTTACGGGCGAAATACACAGGACAATATTAATTCAAAATAAAAAGTAAGAAAGGGCCAGCTGACGAGGATGGCAAAGAAAGAGCTGGTCCGACAATATAAAGGACTGGACCAAAATGACCATGCCAGATCTCCTCAAGACACCCACCAACAGAAGAGTCTGGAGAAAAATGGCGGCTGCCTCATCACGTCCCCCCAACGACCCCAGCGGTCAGGGGAATGACTGAATATCATGACAACGTGTAACACTAAATGTTGTAAGTTTAGAATTGTTTTCCGATGCTTATTCATGGTCAAGAAACTGCTTCACAAGAAAGGATTGTCTCCCTTTCTCATGTGCCTCGGCAAGTGATTTGATGGTATCTCCGTTTGCTGATGAAATTATCCGAAGTAAGTTTCGTGTTTTCAAGTTATATTGCTGAAAATGATGGATGTCTAACGTAAAGCCTTATATCCCAACAAGACATAGCTTTCATTTTCTACACACTTAAACATGAAGAACACATGACATCAACAGAAGGATTTGTGTCAAACCATCTTCTGTTCGTACAGAACCCCAGGGTTCTTGGTCTAAACCTTGCCAGATTATCCTAGTGCCATTCATGTGTTAAGTCTTTGAGGTATTTCTTCGGGCGGAATATGTCTTTAAAAGAGTTGTACCGTGCATTTCTCTCTCTCTCTCTCTCTCTCTCTCTCTCTCTCTCTCTCTCTCTCTCTCTCTCTCTCTCTCTCTTCGTGTCTGTCATGTATGTATGTATGTATGTATGTATGTATGTATGTATGTATGTATGTATGTTAGTGTATGAATGCAAGACAGCGACCTTTTGATGTATGTCCTGTTTATACTTGCCTTGATTTTTTTTTTTTTACCTTTTTTTTTACCTTTTTTTCCTTTTTCTTCTTTGTCACATAGAGACATTTTAAAATTTTATACGCTATTTTTTCTGTTTTGATTTTTTTTTGTTGTTCTGGTAGTACTTTAAACTGCTCTTTTCATTTGCTTTGATTGTTTTAATTCTACTTTAAAATGTTGTGTGTTTTTTTATTTTATTATTTTCACTGACGTTGTCAGCACTTGCTTCTTGGTGGTGGTTGTTATTGTCAGTTTGTTGGGTGTGGTGTTTGTATAATCATGTTTTGATGCATACATTGTATCATTTGGAACTAGTTCTGTAGAACAGTAACGGCAAGTGTAAAAAAAATGGCTAACTAAGCCTATACTCTTACCGTTATAAAATAAAGCATCATTGTCATTGTCATTGTCTCTCTCTCTCTATCTGTGTGAAGTAGGAGCGGGCCAGTTTTGTTGAAAACAATCAGTAAACCGCTGTCTGAATTCCGACAAAAATACTTTTATCCTGAGCTACCATCTGAGTAACTCCGACTGTACCAAATCTACTATTTATGAAAATGTTCTTTGTGTCATATACCCAGTTGCAATGTCCACCTTCATCTTGTGTCTGAAGAGCATTTGTTACGCCTGTCTACATAGAGCTTCAAATAATCGATTAGTTTCAACCAGTGCCTAATACATTTAAGGTAGCTCATAATAAACAAAGGGTACCTGCCTGATTCCCTATGGCACATTTCAATTAAACACTGAATCGGTGCATTAAGAAATCTTTCGATTGCAAAAATCTGTTCACTTTCCATTTGATTTCACAGAGTCCCCAGACTTCTGCAGCATCAGGCAAAAACAGAAAAGATCAATGGCGTTTAAACTTCTCATTGTACGAAGAATTTCGATCTCTCCTTTTCGGCCTTTCTAGCTACTTCTGACCAGCCTGCTTCTAAGCTTAGTTCTGTTGTAAAAACCATACCTAGTTATTTTCATTAGATATATCGTTACCTTTACCTGGTCATTCACATATACCGGATTTTGTTTACTGCAAGGTGTCCTCCTTTACAGAAAAAACTATAATGTTAGTTTTGTCCAAATTTATTATTCAGTTTAGTCTGTCTACTTCAGTTTTTTTTTTTATACAAAATGGCAGTGAGAAAAAGGATAGAACGAACTTGTGTAAAATGAATGTTTAAAGTAAAATGAATATCAGAAGCTTGACTGAATGATTATTGAAGTAATGAACATGAACCGTCCACCCAAAATATTTGTAATCTCGTCACGTTTATGTTGCCATTGCAATAAAGCGTAAGGCCTCCCTGCTCGTTGTGTGGCGATGACAGTTAAACGTGACAATCCTTCTTGGGCACTCGCCACATTCGGATGCACCTCGACAAGTGGTGAGATTCCACAGTGATTCCACAGTCCACTGGTTCTGGCCGACCATAAGATATGCTCTAAAAACTGATCGTTCTTTGCGAAAAGAACTCTGATGTCCGAGGATGTCTTAGATACAGAATGCATTTCTAAACTGACGTCATATCATGAAGATTGTAAGATTGCACGCTTCTTGTGGCTAATGCTCCGATGCTCAAAGCCTTACTAGCCTGACGTTTCGGTTGAGAGTTTGTGAATTTGACAGATGACAAGGTTGGGAGCATTCTTCAACGAGTAGTATTGGGAATCTGGCTTGGTTTTGTTTTCGTTGCTGACGCAGGTTATCACTCGACTAGAGATCATCAGGACGAGTGGCATATGACTAGGTATGGTAATCCATTTATGTTCATCAAAACACGCAAATAGACACACGTGTACATGAGCCATACACACATACAATGATAATAATGGTACAACCAGTGTTAGTACCCAAGGTTTGACCAGCGCGTTGGGCTAATGCGTAGTTCAGATGTCTGCTAAGTCGTAGCCATGAGACCCTCTTCTTACGTTTTCTCATCTTAGTCATCAATTGATTCATCCATCAGCTTTACATTAAGTGCAGTGTGGTCTCAAAACTTAACGGATGAGGTGTAACATGTATGGACTTGTCCACACGCAATGACACTTCCTTGATAATACTGCAACGAAAACTAATCAAAACGAATGATTCTGATTGAACTCACTGAGCCGCATGAAAGCAGAATGCAGGAAGCTCACATCCACAGGAGTGAAAAATATGCCGATTTAACTTGCAGCTTGAGGGAATCTGCTGTCAAAGCCCAAGTCCTCGCCATAGAGGTTGCAGCAAGCAGATTCGCAGACTCGTCAATCTATGATCTCATGAAAGAGCTCTCAGTTTCTTGGAGGAAAGGACCAGAACCCCGAAGGCAATGACGGCTAAAGTGAACTTTATAAAGGTTTACATTTCCCAGCTTACAACAGGTATCCGATAGCTGTGTGGGCAAGACATCCCATAAAAAGGCTCACCTTTGAACTCCCAATATCCAGGAGGTGCAGAATCCAGACAACACCAAAAATATTTCTCACAGCGGAAAGACATCTAGGATTTATGACCTGAAGGTGGCCCGGTGCCTTTGAGTGCAAGCAGCTCAGGGCCAAAACAAATGTTTAATGAAATTCCTTCTCTGACGACCATCTGCTATATATATATCTCTTTCTGCTGACCTATGGCTAGACCGTTGATGTCCGGGAATCGTCTTTAGGAAGAACAGGACAGACCGGATGACACTGGAAAAGATCTGATTTATGGCTCAGTGGGCTGGCTCCCCATCTTGCCTTTCGTCGACTTGCCACTTGAACCAACAATGAAAGATGCTCCCAGAATTCAACGGGGGAGAGAATAATAAATTCACCGCACCAAATATTGACCAAGTGGGATTCCTTGTCTGAGGAAGAAAATCCTTTATTAAGCAAGGGGAAAAAGATCGACATAACGAAAAAAGATCTGTGAAGATTCTGATAATTGAACACGCTGACCATTCAAAAACGATAAATTTGTACAAGCTGTCCATGCCAAACACCAGAAACTTGACTTGCCATCCATAAGTGTAAATAAGGAATAGGGATAATTAGAAAACAAAATAGTCAAGAAACTCTACGTGTTGAAAGGAAAAGAGAACTGGAGCACAATCTAGCAACATGTAGAGACGTTGTATACAGAATCCGTAGGGACGCCTGTGGATCCAACAACTAGGGATGAAGACACTTACTCATAAATCCAGACGCCAGTAAAAGATAGACAACATTCAGAAGAGAGAGAGGATTTTCAAGAAACAGATGAAATCTGTCTCAGAATCTAATAAGAAAGAGCTTGAAAAGCTTTGAAAGAAAGTTCAGCACAATGTCCTGAACAAAGCAGATACAGCAAAAAAAAGTCACAAAAAACACAAGATTACTTCTTCATAAACCTCTCTTAACTTGCCGAGAAACCATTCGAGTAACCAAAATCAAGAACACTCACACTGAACAAAGAAACTCGAGCAGCATTTCAATATTTTTTTTAATCTGACCCTCAGAGTGAAGTACCACTTACATTCTATGGCTTGGAGCGACCTGGTTCGCGAAATAAAAAGTTCAATGACAACCCACAAGAACTACATTGGGTCAAAAAAAATGGTTAAGAAAGCAAGAGCCAGATCTTGCCTGAACTTTATGGAATGCTGTATATGTTGTATAAGAATGTCCCAGTATCCTTTGAGTGGCTCCACAAACTGATAAGATCAGCATGCAGGAACCTGGAAATCAGTGAGCAGTGGATTAAAGCCAACAGGATGTACATTCCGAAAGAAACAAAACTCGAGAAACATCAACCACTAAGATCGATATTCTCTCTAGACGTTGAGCGGAAAAAAACCTCCTTGTAGCAGTGAGGCTGCTTTAATGCATCACATAAAATGAGTATTCAGATGGGTCAGTCCAGAGGGGACGCGTCCTGGAGTGTCTGGCTGTGTAGAACAAGCTACTATGGTTGTGGAGGTAATTCAAAGAGCTGAGGCAGACAAAACGGGACTGACGTAGTGTGGCTTGATCTGACTAATGCCTATGGATCAGCTCCATACATGATGACTTATCTGCTTAGAGATGTATTGTATCCCAAAGCACATTCAAGAAATGTATGTTAATATCTTCTCAATGGGGTTCTCCACAAAGGAATACACGACAGACTGGATCAAACAGAAAGCTGACACAGCAGCGGGTTGTGCAGTTTCTCCTGTAATGTTTGTGTTGGCAATGGAGGTCATCATGACAGCAGTCACGAGGCATAGAGCTTCATTAGAGTTCGGGAATGGATACCGCTTGTACCCACCCACCCACCCACCCCACCCCACCCCCCCCCCCTCCTCTAAAAGCTTTCATGGATGATATACAATTGTCATCTCTACCTACAAAGATGAAACACACAAAACGTTGAAACAGTTTAGACAATTCATTTTCTTCATCTAAGGTAAGTTTCAAGCCAAAGGAACCACGAAGTTCCACCCTGTGGAGAGAAAAAGAAAGTAACTGAAACAGTTACGTTCACAGTAGCCAAACAAGGCATTCCAGCACTGACAGACGAACCGGTCAATTGCATTAAAAGGTCGTATGATGACTTGGAAAAACAAGGAAACCAAGCAAATGGTGGAAGAAAACCTGCAGATAACAGAACCAGCTTTATCCTAAGATTTGTATATGACTCCCTGCCCTCGAATCCGAAACAGGGGAGATGAGATGACCCTCCGTGCCCGCCCTGCCGAGGCAAACATACCGTAGAACATGTCCTAAATTCATGCAGCACAGCGCTTCCCCTACAGAGCAGACCACATATCATCACCACAAATCTGAAGATCAATTTCCAGGACTTAGGTGAGACTGGTGGACGACTTTGGTCCGAAAACACTGTATACTGGGTCACTCGTATATCATATGCTCAACTTGTTTTTCAAGTACGAGTCCTGCAAAACAGCAGCGTATCACTAGAGATGGCTGGTCTGAAGTAATGTAAGTGTTGCTTTGATGGAGTTCTCTTTTGGAGGAAATGACAGGTGGGCATAAAGGAAATAGGAAAAGTTTGGGACAGACAGAGAGAGTGCCCTCTGTGATATACAATTCACATTTGTCCTCGTTTCTCTGGTTGTCTGTCTGTCTGTCTGCTTGTCTGTCAGTCTGTCTGTTTGTCTCTCTGTCTGTCCGTCCATCTGCCTCTCTCTCTCTCTCTCTCTCTCTCTCTCTCTCTCTCTCTCTCTCTCTCTCTCTCGGGGGGGGCGGGGGTGAGTTCACGCTCAAGGAACAGGCAGGGCACGCTTTGAGGAGCTCTCGGAGTTTTTCATTAATTTTTCTTAATACTCTGATCATATCCATCGCTGAACATTGAAAGATGGATGATAACGAAGAACGTGACCCAGTGGATTTGATTATAGCAGATTTATTTTCAAAGCAAAAGAATGGAATTGAGAAACCAGTACATAAAGTATTAAATTCTAAGTTTGAGGAATTCTCCATTCAAATTTCAAGCAACATTGACAAACTGGACATACTTTCACGACGTGAAAACTTGAAGTTTTTCAACATCCCCCGGTCTGCAATGAAGGTTATAATGAGTATGTAACAGCGGGTTGGAAGCGTTGGAAGGTGTTGTGCCTGGCAAACTGTGGAGTCGGAATGACATTGTGCAAGTCCATCGCCTTGGTCGGTACAATGATTTCCGAGGGAGACCCCCACCGGTCATTGTCAAGCTTTTCGTTGTTGGTCAGAAAAAATGGCGATCTTGACGACAGAAAAAGAGGCATTGAAGAAGAACATCTTGGTGGCTGGCGACCTGACGGACAGACAACGGGAGACGTTACAAGAACACAGACAGTGAGGTAGGCTTTAAGGGAAACCGTCTCGTGGTGGTGGAGGAAGCAGGCAGACGTGGTGGTGATCGGCAGTGGCAGCAGCAACACGATGTGGGCGCAGAGGGGCAGCGTCCCTACTACTACAACTCCAGGGACACGACAGCAGACCAGACGGTGATCGACAGTGGCAGCAGCAGTACGGTGAAGGGGCAGTGGGCCAGCCTCCTTACTACTACAACTCCAGGGATGACAGCAACAGACAGGGAGGGAACCGCTACAGATGGGGACAAGATTTTCGTCACGCAACAGACCACAACTACAATAATGAAAACGGGTATCGTTCCGGGTACTCCAGCTACGGTGGAACCGACAAGGGACAAGAGTGGAATTCTGGTGATAAGCATCAATACCAGGCGTACCCCCCAGCTGGTTATGGTCATCACACAACTTTCCATCTCTGGCACCAAGGCCTCGCATTGTAAGGACTCCGACGACTGTGGAGCCCGACCATCTGTCACGTGGTCAGGTACGGGGTGCGTGTTTGACAATGATACAATATGACGATACAAAATTGTTCACAGATATACGATCCCACCGTAAATAGCATACAGTCTGATAGTACTGACAGCAGACAGACCTAAAATACCTTGCTTCCTGATGCACAGATTTTAATGGACATTCAAGATACGGTGAAAACCACTGACATAGATGAGACGGAACACACCCAGGACGATGGTATAGATGTCATACAGACAACACCAAGAGACAAGCAAGGAAAATGTTCAGATAACAGTGACAACGACGCACAGAAAGTACAGGATTTAGATGACCAAGGCGACGAGACAATCTCGCTAAACAACATGACCTCACTTGAAGACAAAGCACACACACCGTGGTAGACAACACGACCGACACAGTGGAAAGCATACAGGGACAGTCATCAGACAGACAACTTTCAACAACAGAAAGCTAGTGACACTGGCGCCCATTTCAAACCAGGACAAGACAAAGCAGCAGTCGGTAAGCAGACAACTGACAATAGAAAAACAGCTGACAAAAGGAATTATGTTTCCTCAAAATCGGCACAGGCTGGACAACAAACCGCAGCACACAACAGAACCGAGAATAACCACACAGCAAAAAAATGAGGTAGGGACACCAGGTGCTATACGTAACACACGGTCTACTGAACAAAGAAGTCATTCATGCACAGGTAAAACTGGCAATCGACAAACTACACTTTACGAAACCACAGACAGGCAAAAAAAAAAAAAAAAAAAATAGGGACTCGGCCCGGCCCATGTTGACAAAAGGCTGAAGTTTGTAACGTATAATATAGAACGGATTTCACAGGTTTTCAACTCGACACTGAAGGCTTATCTTTGCCATTTCGATTTAACTTTCCATCCTATCTTTTTCCTGATTATGTTTTTTGTAATACCTGGGGTTCGGTTGTATGAAGGAGTGACTGCACGTTTGTCTGGTGGTCTTGCACTACTCAAAAAGAGCTGTCAAATTATGTTGAACAAGTACATGTAGAATATGACAATATTATTGTTGTGTGAAAATGGCAGGGGAGCTTTTTACTTTTGATGATACTGTTCTTCTGGTTAGTGTTTATTTACCACCCAGTTCATCTGACTAGGAGAACAAGAAACACCCAAAGGTGCTGGGGAGGACCCAGAGAAGCACTGTCCCCACCTGCCTTTAGAGCAGTCATGTACCACCAAGGGACATAACTGCTCCTGAACAGAGGTAAATCAGGCTACAGGATGCAACTTGTAACAGCCTTAAAGTAGCATCTCCATGGGTGTACCAGCCCGTGCAGAGCCCCCCGGCGAAAAACACCACCCTCCAGCTGTCGAGCACACTCCACAGACCCACCACCCCTGCCCACAGACAGATGAAGACAGTGCCACTCCAGACACAGCCAAGCTTTCGCCATACGGTCTTATGTGCCCTCAGTTCATCTGACTATTATAGAGACACAGAAATCACAAAAGCTATTACTATCTTGGAACATTGCATAATGGACCTCGTTGAAACACACATGGCAACTGTCCTTTGTTGATGATGGGGGATTTTAATGCACGCACTGGCGGTGAAAATGCATGTGAAAGCAGTGAAGACTTAGGTGTGGGCCCATCACGTAACATTGATGATGACGATGATGATGAGGATGCTAGTCGAACATCAAAAGATAGAGTCTGTAATGACCTCGGAAAGCAATTGATTAACTTGTGTAAATGCTTTGATTTGTGTATATTAAACGGTACTCTACAAAACGATGCTTCTTTTGGCAATTACACTTATATTTCTCCAATCGGGTGTAGCATTGTCGATTACTTCATAACTTCTCATGTATTACTAAAATTATGCACAGATTTGAATGTCACACCACGCATTGAATCTAAGCATATGCCTGTGGAACTCTGTATTGGGCATACTGACGATGACGGTTTACAGGGTATGGCCCCAAATCCTATTAAAATTGAAAAGTTGAAATGGGACACGGGAAAAGTAATGATTTTTTATGCAAAGTGTCTGACGATGAATTTGAAAATACGTTAGAAAAAGCAACACGTCTAATTGATGTTGACGTCAACGAAGTAATTAATTGTTTTAACGAGGCATTGCATGATGCAAGTTCATGTATGGAAACAATTATTATTATTGGCAAAATAAAACAGCAGCTTGGTTTCACTCAGACTGTAAAGATTCAAAGCGCGAGCTCCTCCGGGATTTACGCAAACTGTATAACCTTAAACCAAAGCCTGATAAAGCAAGATCGAGGAGTACAGAAAGTAGACAAATTAGAACAAAAAGAGATATGGGAAGCAATGGTGAATCTGAAGAGGAGCAAACGATTAGAGAGCACTATAATAAAATATGTAGGGAGTACAAAGAACTGTTACGGACAAAGCATAAGGCTCACCGTGACAAAGTTGTAAGTCCCTGAACGCAAACATGAGAAATCCCAAGGAATTCTGGAGCAAAGTGAAATCTTTTAACACAAACATGCCATCAGGCTGCTGGATCAGCAAAGAGGAGTGGTTCAGACATTTTTCTGGTGGGTTTCATTCTGATTCATATGAGGATAACGAAAATAATACTCGTGATCAGTCAGAAATTGTTATTATTGGTGAAGATGGAAATCTTGACATAGATACTCTTGAAAGTGACATTACATGGGTGAAGTTTTTGCAGCTATACGTGTCCTTAAAAATGGTAAGGCAGCTGGCCCTGATTGTTTAATTGGAGAGTTTTCAAAAATGCAGCTCTTATCATTGTACCTTTTCTGATAATTTTGTTTAACAAACTGTTCTCATCGGGTATTTATCCATCCCAGTGGTCAGAAGCTATTATTCAACTACTTCATAAAAAAGGGTGACAGGGGTTCTCCTGACAATTATAGGGGCATATTCTTTCTCAATGTTTGTGGTAAAATTTATAGTCACATTTTAAATCAAAGATTGAATAAATGGGTTGAAGAAAATAACGTCATAAATGAAAGTCAAGCAGGTTTTTAAAAAAAAAAAAATACAGTAGCATTGATCATGTCTTCACTTTATTTGCGATTCAGAAACAATTTTCGTATCATAAAAATTTATATATCGCATTCATAGACTTCAGAAAAGCCTTTGACTCAACATTACGCACAAAACTGTGGAATGTTCTGAAGAAAAGAGGTATTCGTGGAAGATTTTATAACGCTATAACTAGTATGTATCATGTGGTTAAAGCAAGAGTAAGAGCAGGTGGTGAGTTAAGTGATACCTTTATGTGTCATTTAGGGCTTAAACAAGGAGATGTCTGCAGTCTTGTATTATTCTCACTCTTTATTGATGAATTGGCATGTGACATCGTTAATAAAGGAAAGCATGGTATTCAGCTGATTCCCGACTTACTAGAAATACTTATCTTTGTTTCCAGACGACACAATATTAATATCCGACTCTGTAACTGTTCTTCAGAATCAGCTGAATGTGCTACACGATACTGCAATGAGTCTTGGTTTGTCGGTAAATCTTGACAAGTCCGACATTGTTGTGTTCAGAATTGTGGGCATTTATCAATAAAAGAAATTTGGTTTTATGGACAAACTAAGATGTCAGTAGTTAACATGTATAAATATTTAGGTGGTTTTTTTTTTTATCAACCAGATCGTCATTTTTCCACACCTTAAAGGAATTGGCTGGACGTGCAAAGAAGGGGGTAATTAATATTTTAAGTTATTATGGTCGATTGGTGAAAGATCTCCAAAAATATTTTTCAAATTGTTTGACGCACAAGTACAACCGATGCTGAACTATGGTGCGGAAGTTTGGGGTCTTATTGCAAATAATGACATAATAGAAAAAGTCCATATCTTTGCACTGAAGCGTTTTTTAAATGTTAGTATCAGAACACCGAATGCAATGATCTACGGTATACTGGGCAGATTTCTCCTGTATATTAGTATATGCGTGAGATGCATTAAATATGGCTTAAACTTCTCAAGATGCCAGAACATAGACTGCCGTTAAAAGCTTACAAGATGTCACTCTGCCTTCATGAGCAAAATCGAAATACATGAGCCTCGTCTGTTTGTTTACGCTGTACAAATACGGATTTCAAGAAGTTTGGGGAAATCAGGGGGTCGAGGATGAAAAGAAATTTCTTGCCACTTTTCGTGACAGGTTAATTAGTGAGTTCAAAGAACATTGGTCTCATCAGCTTTTTGTTTAGCGAACGTTTCTCTTTCTACCGTACATTTTTTTTTTTTGTAGTTGGGAGCTTTCATCATATTTGTTGGATCTGAAACATACTAGAACCAGTCTCATTCGCTTCCGGATTGGCGTGGCACAAATCAATATTCACAGACTCCGTTTTAGAACTAACGTAACAGAGGAAGAGATGGCGTGTCCTTTCTGTGAATCCCAAAAAGAAACGGAAGTTCATTTTGTCTTACAATGTCCGAGATAAGAGGCTCTAAGACACCACTATATCCGGCTAAGTACTATAACAATCCATCAACTTTCAAATTAACACTTCTGTTACTATGTGAAAATAAGAATGTGTTTGTGCGCTTGGCTATATTCCTGGTCAGAGCATTTAAATTAAGGCATATGTAAACTGAATGCTTGAGCTGTATGTGGATTTAATTGTTACTTTCAGTACTTTTTTGGCTTATTTTGTGTAACCATCCCCAGTGGCAAGGGCCAAAGGTCTAATCATTAAACTGGTTCAGTTCATCTCTCTCTCTCTCTCTCTCTCTCTCTCTCTCTCTCTCTCTCTCTCTCACACACACACACACACACACACACACACACACACACACACACACATACACACACGCGCGCGCGTGCGCACACACACACACACACACACACACACACACACACACACACACACACACATATATATATATATATATATATTTTTTTTTTTTTTTTTTTTTTTCAAATAAAGTTTTACAAAGATATCGTTTAAACCAAACAAACCAAACAAGCTATATTCTACCCGTTGTTTCTGGCCCTTTTAATCAGTGCACATACCTGTGTATCATTCCTCTCTCTGTAGCACACCTCTAGACGGTGTTCTCACTTCCTTTTCATTCCAGCCATGAACATATTAACACAAAACTGTTTGCTGTCATATTTTTCTTCCATTTCTTACATAAATGTTATATTGGTTACTCATGTCTCATGTGATAAACAATAAAACTAAAACAGGCTCTTTTGATGCATGAAGGAACGGAAGCCATTCATTTTTCTTTATACCTTGATTTTTTTATTGTGAGTCTCCACACGTTGATTTTCATTATCTGCCTTTATACCTTGATCTTCATTATCGGTCTTTATACCTTCATTTTTCATTGTCTCTCTTTATACCTTGATTTTCATTATCTGTCTTTATACCTTCATTTTCATTGTCTCTCTTTATACCTTGATTTTCATTATCTGTCTTTATACCTTGATCTTCATTACCGGTCTCTATACCTTAATTTTCATTATCTTTCTTTATACCTTGACCTTTTTCATTGTTTGTCTTTATATCTTGATTTTCATTATCTGTCTTTATACTTTGATTTTCATTGTCTCTCTTTAAACCTTGATTTTCATTGTCTGTCTTTATACCTTAATTTTAATCATCTGCCTTTATTCCTTGATTTTTATTGTGAGTCTCCACACGTTGATTTCATATATCTGTCTTTATACCTTGATTTTCATTGTCTGTCAGTATACCTTGATTTTTATTTCAGTCTTCATACGTGATATTCATTGTCTGTCTTTATACCTTGATCTTTCATTGTCTGTCTTTATACCTTGATTTTGATTGTACGTCTTTACACCTTGATTTTCATTGTCTGTTGTCATACCTTGATTTTCATTGTCTGTCCTTTTACCTTGATTTTCGTGTATCTGTCTTATTCCTTGTTCTCCATAAACCTCCTTTATGCCTTAATTTTCATTGTCTGTCTTAATACCTTGATTTTTATTGTCTGTCTATACCTTGATTTTCATTGTCTGTCATTTTACTTTGATTATCATTGTCTGTCCCTTATACTTTGACCTTCATTCCTGTACAGTCTTCGCATTTTTGCACGACAGAAGCTGCTTCAGGGTCAGGCGGAAACGAGAACCCATGTAGCAGTAGATGAAGAAATTGAGTGAGGAGCTGACACATCGGAACACTGGAACGATGTTCCAAAGAACCGCCGTAAGATTGTGATAACGAGCGCCAAACTGGAGATCCGGCACTGCAAACATCATCAGCTGCACAAGCAGGATAGGAGCTAAGGTCAACGCAAATAACGCGGAAGTCGCAATCAACATCCGGGTCAGCGTCACCATATTGTCTTCCAAGGTTCTGGTGGGGGCGTTTGCCGAAGCAGAGGAGGACTGCAGTCTCCATTTGACTGCCGAATGGAGCTTGACGGCTGTGACGATGGTGGTGACGACTACGACGACGAAAATATGGATGGAAGGGCCGTGGCAAAGACAAAGATATCAAAGATATCCAGGATCTCCTTGTTTGCTAGATAGTATCTGTGGAGTTTAAAAAAAAAAAAAAAGAAAGAAAAAAAAGAGAAAAAATGAGGAGGATATTTCCATTTCGCTTCTTATTCCTCTTTCCGTTCTCTGTCTGTCGGTCTGATTCTTCACCCCTCCCCCTCTTATCTGTCTGTCTGTCTGTCTGTCTGTTTGTCTCTCTCTCTTCTCTCTCTCTCTCTCTCTCTCTCTCTCTCCCCTCTCTCTCTCTCTCTCTCTCTCTCTCTCTTCTAGTTTCTGAAAGCTAACAGGAACTCTGCATGGCCTCGCTTGGTTTGCAGTTCAGCTCAATCATTTTTCCCTAATGACAATGCTTGGTTGATGTAAGTATCATGCTGTCTGATTTTGAGACGACAAATCATGGTGGTCTGTAAGATTCTACCCTCAGTCTTTTTCTTTCCTTTTTATTCATGCCACACGTATCAGACTTTTTGTGAATGAATCCGATAACTTGGTGGAAACTCCAACAGGTGAGTAAGTAGACAGTTCATTTGGCGGAATGTGTCTTCACATGGGAAGTGGAGACCTTTCTTCCTTTTTTTTCTGTCCCATCTTCTGTGCCACCTCAAGGCATTGCACCCACTCTGCTCATTCAGAATCTCGTCCAAAGCCGCAGCCCAGCTCTCACGGAATTCGAGACATTTAATGGGGATCGATGAGGATGATGAAAATGATCCTACAGGTGTCCCTTCCCGTCTGAGACTGCATGACAAGGCTGTACTCTTCGCTTACTTTCATAACATATCCCGGCATCAACCGGGCCCGAGAGACACAAAAACCTGTAATGTTCGTCAGAAAATTAGAGCAACACTGTCAGAGACGCATCTAAAAACTGGATGAAACTCGACTGTGTGATCCCAGCCTTCCCAACTGAGCCCCGAAGCAAACTCAACTCTGGATAGGACCCAGGAAGTGGAGACCTATCTTTGAGGCACACAATCGGCCACAGGGAAAAGACACTAGCGAGGTGGGGCCCCGTTTCCTCCTGTGCCATTATGTCTGAAAGGCCGTTGCTCTACTCAGCTCACAAATCTTTGAGCCTCGATGGCACATCTGTCTCCAGCACAGTCTGTCAGCAGCAACACCCCATGTATCCATTTCGGAGCTCTTAAAAAAAGACTCTAAGAGTCAAAACGTTGTGCATTGTTTTTGTTTCCTTTTGACCCCCCCCCCCCCCCCCCCCCCCCTCCCCCTTTGTTTCGGTCGTTACTACTTTACCCTCAGATTACATAGTCTTGAGTATGGCCTTCAGTTCGTTGCCGTGCCTCATGAGAGGTCTGGCTCTGCTCCACCTGCTTCAGCTGACCATACAGGAACATGTTGGGAATTCTGGTGCCCCCCCCCCCCCCCCCCCCCCCCCCCCCCCCCCCCCGCTTGAGGATCACATGTCTTGCCTAACTGTCAAAGCTGTTTAGCAGTTCATGATTACAAATTTTTTTTTCACAAATAAACAGTTCTGCAGAATAAAACTGAGGGTAAGTGTTTTTTTGTTTTTTTTGTTTTTTTTTTTTTTTTTTTTTTTTTGGGGGTGTTGTTGTTGTTGTTGTTGTTGTTTGTTTGTTTGTTTGGGGGGGTTCCGTTTTTGTTTTTGTTTTGTTTAGGTGCAGGTGTCAATTAAAGCCTGTGTATTGTAGTGGATGTTAAACACTTTTCTTTCACTTTTCCTATAACAAATGGTCACCGGTTGAGCTCAAATTTTTGTAAAAAAAAAAAAAAAAATCATGGAGCTTTTCCATCCTTCTAGTGACACTGAATTTCAATATGACAGTAGGAACTCAATTTGTTACTCTCACGCTTTGCAACGACTGATTTTTTTTTTTTTTACCAAAAGGGCTTTCAAAAAAAAAAAAAAAATCATGACGTACACTACAGAATTCATAAGTAAGAAATTAACATACTTATCATGAAGTTGAGTGACAAAGCACAAACGCGCACGCACACGTGCACACACACACACACACACACACACACACACACACACACACACACACACGAAGGAAGATTAGAAGAAAGGACAGTTACCAATAATACAGAGTACACAAAAAAAGGCGGACAGAACCCATTAATTTCCACGCTGGCTTACTCTGTGACGTAAATAATCAGCGAGCTACTTTGGGTCCGTGGATCAAACACACAAGCCAGGGTGTGCTTGGGCCCTGTGATAACCGCCATGCTGACCAGCAGGACAAGGGAGATAACAGGATGACAACCGCCAGAGTGCGCGTGCTGAGCATGCGCTGCGCACGCAGAGGACTGACCACACAGAAAACAACGCTCAGCAGCCACCACGGTACTGAGAAACATGCTGATCCAGTTCATCCCGGCCAGTCCTGCCAGACCTGCAACACACAGCATTACAGCAGCACACCGAACAAACTGAATGTGTAGGCGGGAAGATGGGGGGTGGGGGGGAGTCCATTTCAGATATCTTTAACACAATTCAGTTTCCAAGTGAGGTTACTGCAGGTGGACATTGAAAGAAATCTAAAAGAAAAAGAACTATTATTCCGCCAAACAAAAGGAGATATAAACAATTTTACAAGACAAAACACGACGCGTTTCGACCTCTTTGATCCTCTTTTAGGCGAGAGAAACAGCACACAAGACATAGAATGACAGCTGACAATGAAACGGCAACGGAGCACAAAACCAAAAGTGATGTAACACATTTTTTATTGACCTAAAAATAACGTCTGCTTGAATCTCTTGATTTATGTCGATTTTCTTTCCCCTCCCTCCCCCTCCCCTCTCCCTCTCTCAAATATGTTAACAATGGTAGACAAACACCCCGAACTGTGCAGGATTTGCCCAGTCACTTATTAGGTCAAATGATCAAACTCTTACGTTACTGCAGTGATTGTCATGAAAAGAAAGTCTCCCGTTCTGTGACCCTTCATGCCCCATTCTCGTGCTGACTTCAGCGTCTATTTCCTCTCCAGGCCCTGGGGCGGTCCTGACAATATGTCAGTATCGACAACTTCGTAGACTGCCATGATACAGACACAAAGGCCAGACGCCCTCTCCAGTTGCCTCCATGTCTAAGGCGTTTGCTGTCAATAGTGAAACAAATTGACAATGTATATGTGTAATTTTTAAGAAAGAGAGGGGGTTAGTTACCGCCAAGGACACAGACAAACGAAGTACAGGACAAGACACATTTTAAAACGTTAAGAGTAAATCCCCTTTTCTCCGAGTGCTGAAATTGAGCTCCATCGGTCTTGCCAATTCTTGAATTAAAGAGCTCTCCATTGCAAGACGGCTGGTAGCCATTATCGCGAATTCTTCTTATTACCTATTATAATTGAGAACCAGTCATTAAAGCAAAGTTTTTTTGTTTTTGTTTTTGTTTTTCAACCAGTTCCTTACACACCGTGCATAGTCTGTCTGTTCATTTAGAAATGGACACGTTTTTGCAGATTTAAATGTTTTGGCGTTTGATACAAAGTGTCTGGGTTTGTTAGTGTTCTAATATGTGGTGAACTGGCACACTCACTCTGACATGGTGTTGCTTGCACAAAGAAAACAACAAGATTAAAACAAAAGACTTAATTAGCGAGAGAGAGAGAGAGAGAGAGAGAGAGAGAGAGAGAGAGGGAGAGAGACAGACAGACAGACAGAGAGAGAAAGACAGACAGACAGACAGAGACAGACAGACAGACAGACAACAAGAGAGAGAGAGATAGGCAGACAGACAGACAAACAGACAGATAGACAGACTAGCTAACATATAGAGAAAATTAAAGAAGAGTCACTCTCATGCTATAACAGAGAGAAAAAGAAAGAGATGGAGCAACGGACGGACGGGCAGACAGACAGACAGACAAACTGAGAGAGAGAGAGAGAGAGAGAGAGAGAGAGAGAGAGAGAGAAAGAGAGAGAGAGATGGAGGGAGGGAATGAGGGAGAGAGAGACAGAGAAAGGAAACTCACAGGCTTCCTAACATACTTTTCCCTACGGTAGTGGTAACTGTTTCTGCAGAAATATGCAAAGGAGCTCTGCATCAGATACTGTGTTTCTAGTCTACTTAAAGGAGAGGTGATGCTTTTTAATGTTTAGCTCTTTTTAAAGCAAAGTCAATGATAAATCCAAATTTGTACTTTCTTGAGATGATTATGAAAACAGCCATCTCTACGTGCATCACAAATGCCGGTCTTTTGAAACAGCTATATCGAGGAATTCATATCCTGAGTTAGCTTCATAATAAGTTGACTGCAGGTGGAAATTGAAGCAAACTTAAAAAAACAAAAGAAGCAAACAAATTATAAAACAGACAGGACGCATTTCGACCTCTTTGGTCTTCTTCAAGCAAGACAAACAACATTCAAGACAATGAAAATAAACCGCCCACCACACAGTCACTTATATCTGCATACTGGGCGCCAAAATGATGTTAAATGGAAACGATGCTGCTTGGATTGGAGGCAAAAGCGGATTAATAATAATGATGATGACAAGAAAAAACAACAATGATAATAATGGTAATGATAATTAACCCACTCCAGCAATGTCCGCCTCATGAATGTTGTTGAAGAGCCAAAAGCGTGTTCAATGGCCACTTCTGTGAAATTGCATGGGCACTTCTGTTAAATCAATACCCACACCTTTCATCAAGGCTTGACCAAATCCGTCGTATTTGTCGTCCATTTAATGAAGTAAGCCAAGGTTTGTCTGCTTTGGCAGCTTTTGCGTCTTGATTTAAATCTGTGCTGAATGCTGTTCACCTTTCAACAAAACTGGTTCATTGCTGTGTCCTGAAATCTATTTGGTGCTGGGCAGCCAGGGCAGCAGGATACTGGCAGATTCCGCTGTGCATCCAGAACATTCAGGACAGCCGTTGACGCATGCGTGACGGAAATTTAGATCCGGTTCTCAGAAGGTTGGTTGTTTGCCAGTAAAACTCAACACTTCTCGTGCTTAATTTCAACACGCCTGGGCGATCCTGCTGTGCAATCTTTCTTTGGTGTGTGGGAACTGGGAGGGTGCAACGACGGGTGAATGTAGTTACATCGATTTATGTTTACAATGTATATGCCATTCTACCATCGTTTCTTTTTAATATCAGTTATGTGAATTTTGCATACATGTTTTCTGCTTTTACCCATTTGCTTATTTGTGATGGTTATGTGTGCGACCACACCATGATTTCTCCTCTGAGATCATAAATTTCAGCTGATTTTCATTAGACCTCCTGTTAGCCCCCCCCCCCCCCACCACCCACCCCCTACATTTCTGGTACCTCCTCCTGCCCCCATCCCCACTCTATCCCCCACCCCTACGTGTGTGGTATGCCTAGGCTCATCAAAAGCAGGTAAACAACTAGCAAAAATCTTTGCCTCTAGTCTGGGTGGAGACTCAGGGTAAGTCGTGCGTGTGCTACACGACAAGGTTGTCTTGGCAATTTAACAAGCCATTCTACATAGTCATCAAACAACATGGAACGCCATGAACCAATGCAAATTACTGAAATATCCTTCGGGTGGCATTTTGACAATGTCTTTCTCCGTGACGAAATCTTGGTTTGAACTGTGCCCAGCAGTTTAATACCATCACCACTGATTTATTTATGACCAAGCACTGGATTAAGTTGTCCTGGACTTGCACTTTTTAGAGTGTTGGGACTTGCATGATGTGAGACATGAACATTTTACAGCAGACTCTGTGAAAACCTTGTTCAGATTTGTTGCACCTGATATGATCTTTGAACGTCTGAAAGACATTTACATTTTTCATTAGATCTAAGGTTTTACAGAAGAAATATTTCAACAACTTTCTGGCGTGTTTTTGGAAGGTGTACTTTAAAGGGTTGTGTGAATGAAGGTTCTTTTTGATGACTTTTGAGTGGACTTCAACTCGGTGACAGTCTTGATATGGCCCTTTGCGATCGGCTGGGCTATAGGCAACATTACCCTTAGCCCCTTCGTTTGCTTAGTCCTCAGCATGGTCTGCTCATTATTACTGCAATAATCGCCAACATGTTCGTTAGTTCTTCCATCTCCCATCTGATCATAGGAATTATTCGCTGGCCTGTTTTTTGTTTTGTTTTGTTTTGTTTTTCTTGACCGTCACTCATTTTGGCATAGATCCATTCTGTATTTGACTATCTCGACCATGTTTCTTAAGTCTTTGTCATTACAGTCCAAGCTACTTGATTTTTTTTTTTTATTTAATCCAGCTTTCTTCCATAGTGCAGCTGCCCAAATTCCAAAAAGTCTCCTTATTTTGCAGGATGTCAGTTTACAAACAAAAGCACGAAAACTCCGTTAACCACCATACGAGGCACTTCCTAGTGCACTGAACCAAAACTGTCATTTTAGTTATAGTACAAAGGTGTGGTTGATTTGATTATTTAAAATTCAAAAGAAAAGAAATTTCAAAGTTGACTTTTGGACCGGAAATAAAAAAGAGATATGTGAACTGATAAATGTAATGTGCTAGCAAACTGAAAATAATTTAAACGATCTGAAAGGTATCTAAAGACAATCTTCAAATGATTTTGTTATTCAAATCATACAGCTCATTGTGGAAATGACTGACAGCGACTAGTTGATAAGTCTTTCAGAGGATACTTACTTCACTTAACGAGTTACAAGTTGAAATGTTATGCTAATTATTCTGGATTTCTGGAGTGAATGTTTACCGACAATTGAAGGTTGATTTAGATAGATGCCAATGATAAAGTCAGACTACAGTTTCTGAAAGAAATTAGAAATGGCATAGAGAAGTAAGTTTAGATTTGAAAAACTTGTTCATATAAAGTTAAAGGGGTGTTATTTTTCTTTCAGAAATAATTCCTTCTAGTAATGAAAAAAAAAACCCGCTGAATTTCAGTAAAGTGATCCCGAACCGGTGTTTTTTTTTTTTTTTTTTTTTTTTTTTGGGTTTTTTTTCATTCAGAATAGGAGGGGTGTCGTGTCCACTGACCTTCTGTATAGTTTAATAAGGCTGCATTTATAATGATGATGATAATGATGACGGTACGGTCAGGTAATGTTGCTTATAGCCCAGCCGACCACAGAGGGCCATATCAGGGCTGTCACGACGTTAAAATCACTCACAACTGATGATAAGGGTAAATGATAATAATAATAGTAGAAGTAATATTAATGATAGTAATAATGATGATGATAACAATGATAATAATAATAACAATAATAATAATGATAATATAGATAAAAATTTCTTCCTGGGACTTTAATTAAATAAATGCTGCTAAGGCAGTACGCGACAATCGATTGCACTTTGAAAGGTTGTAAAATCAGTATAGAATCACAAAACAAGGCAGTACGCGACAATCGATTGCAGTTTGAAAAGTTGTAAAATCAGTATAGAATCACAAAACAAGGCGGCAAGCGAATAGATTGCAGTTTGAAAGGTTGTAAAATCAGTATAGAATCACAAAACAGGCAGCACGCGACAATAGATTGCAGTTTGAAAGGTTGTAAAATCAGTATAGAATCACAAAAACAAGGTAGTACTCAAAATCGATTGCAGTTTGAAAGTTGTAAAATCAATAAAGAATCACAAAAACATCTACGAGTATTACATGACGCGATAACATGGCTACGTTTTGGGAATAAATGCCAACTGAATACGGACTTGAACTACTTCAATGTAAACCGGTTTGATCTACCTTTCTCTCCTGTCCTGCACAGCAACAAAGCTTTCAAAACAATCAGAATCAAAGGCAGAAAAGTACAATGAATCCGCGGAATCGTACAGTGTGTTTTGGTGTGTAATTGAAAGCAGTAACAACATCAAACATAAGCATGTTCCATGCCTCCTCTGGATCACACCCCTCATACAAGTCTGTCCTATACATGTCTGGAATGGCATGATAATGAAACAGAGAGAGAGAGAGAGAGAGAGAGAGAGAGAGAGAGAGAGAGAGAGAGAGAGAGAGAGAGAGAGAGATCTTTTAAGATAGTAGAAAGAAAACATGGCGACGAGAAAAGAAAGAGAGACAGAATGAAAAAAATTAAGCTGCTCAAATTTCCTGATCAATACTGCAGGTGTCCGTATCTCTCGGAACTGGTTGACGCCAGGATACATTATGGAAGTAAGCGTAGAGTACAGCCCTGTCATGCTGTCTCGGATCAGAATGGAAATCAGTAGCATATCATCTTCATCGTCCTCATCGTCAGCGATCAGCGTGAAAAAAAAAAGTCAAATGTTCTGTGGGCCTTCATTCCCTGCTCTCATGGTGACCTCAGTTTCGACTGCCTTTACACGTCTATGGTCTAGATTTGATTCTGTCAGGGTAACCGGCATGGGCAAATTCGTGGGGACCGTCGTTGCACAGAAGTGGTGGCGCCCTCCGGAGGGAGAGCTCGCTCACGCCGACTCCGCGACTAAACAATTAGGCCTATTGTCGTCAATATAGAGGAGCTTAGTAGCTGGTGTCTTGCGTGTGTTGGGTCAAAACAAGCACCACTGGACACGTGACTCGGCAGCAGTGCAGTGTCTCCTCTGGTGGGTTGCCTTTTGACGACTTGATATTGACTCCTCCCGTGGATTGCCGATGCCGCTCTGGCGGGTTTGGTCATCCTCTGGCTGCAGACGTGAGGTCGGAACGAGTGGCGTGGGTGCATCGCCACCGAAGTAGCACAGAAGATGGGTTTTAAAAAAAAGAAAGAAAGAAAAAAAAAAAAAAAAAAGAGAAAGACAAGAGTCCCCATTCACCTTTCCAGAAGGTCAGAGGTTAGCACCTACCAGCAATATACTTGAAAAACTGGTGGTCACGCCGTTGAAGGTGCGATGTATACGCTCTATGGACAGAATCAAACTGATCGTGATGACCACAAGGTCTGACACGGCCAGACAGAAGACACAGAAGTTGATCCTCTCCCTCAGCCCCTGTCTGTAGAACACAGCGGCACTGAGGATGTTGCCTGGGAACCCCACCAGGAAGAGGAGAGGGGTGAACCCTGCCGCAGTGATCATGGATATCCAGAACTCGGTCTGAAAAAATGAGCCGAGTCAGTCCATTTGAACAAAACACAAACAAAACAAACAAAAACGCAATTAACGTCCTTAGCACAGACTTAAGTTTAACGACCCACCAGCCGCCATGGCGAAGTAGTTAGCATCGCAGATTATAGGCTGGACAGTCGTAGGTTCAATCCCATTTGAGCCCTTTGTTTGTGGGATTTTTCTGTCTCGGCGGGCCTCATCCAGAGCTGAATTTGCGACGGACTCAACTGGGAAGACTTAACCACACAGTTGAGTTTCACCCACTAAATAGAAGCGTCTCTGAAAGTGTTGCTCAAAGTTCCTGACCAACGCTGCAGGTGCCTGTA
Source organism: Conus betulinus (assembly GCA_016801955.1). NCBI lineage: Eukaryota > Metazoa > Mollusca > Gastropoda > Neogastropoda > Conidae > Conus > Conus betulinus. The sequence goes on from JADBJO010001884.1 coordinate 103,283, forward strand.
ACTCTCGGGCCTGGTTGACGCCAGGATATGTTATCAAAGTAAGCGTGTGGTACAACCCTGATATGCAATCTCAGACCAGAGTGGAAATCCGTAACATCATCTTCATCATATCCATCCTCATCGATTAGCATAAAAAGGTCTAAAATTCTGTGGCTCTTCATGCCCAGCTCTCATGGTGACCTCAGTTTTGCTTGCCTTTCCACGCCTATGGCCTTGGTTCGATTCTGTTGCGGGTCGCCGAAAACGGCAAATTCATGGGGACTGTCGTGGGACCAGACGTGGTGGTGCCCTGTGGAGGGACAGCTCGCTCACACTGGCTCCGCGACTAAGCAATAATTGTCGTTAGTTGGCAGCAGCAGTGCAGTCTCTTCCATAGGTTGTCTCCTGACGACTTGACATTGGCTTCTCCTTGTGGGTAGCCGGTGCCGGGGTTGTGGCGGGCCAGGCCAGGCTGTGGCTGTGGATGAGGGATCGGAATGAGCGTCGTTGGTGCAATGCCACTGATGTGGCACAGAAGATAGGACAGCACAAAAATAAAAAGAAAGGGAGGGGGAAAAAACTGACGGCCGAATTCCATTTTACTGGATGTTTGACTGACATTGACTGGGAAATTAAATTAGTTTTACCTGGATGTAGATGTTTCATGTCAACTACACCAGAACTAGTTTCTAATGGTACCTGTTTCATTTGAAGTATAGTGCGCATGCCAGATTCAACAGGTCGAAAGGGAAATCTTTCTGAGTAAGGTTCATTTTGTCCCCTCCAAAATAATTGGTTGGAGAAGCAGTCTCGCTCTCTTTTAAACAATAGCCCCTCAGTATGGAGACATCTGCTGGGCGAACATGCTTAATCTCAGACAACCGATAGCAGGCATGTCAACATCCTTTCCTTGATTATTTTATTAAGATGGAAATTGAATGTCTATTCCAAAGTACGTCGCGTTTTAATTTCCTGTTTCTTCCAGCAATCGGTTACTTGCGTTTTCTTGAGACTGTCGTGTCGGAGAAAACACAGTTGCTCGTCATTCACACAAGCAAATGCTGCTATCTATACGCACGACAGGTCATCTAGTGTATAAAAGAACCCATAGCAGAAAGTCCGCCATTTTATTTCAACTGTTTGGGTCGTTTAGTCAGACTAGCACACGGAGAGTAACCATTGCAGTACGATCAGCTGTTGTTTCCTGCATTTGAAGAAGTAGATCCAGTATTTTCGTTCACGTTAATTCTTGTTCACAAACTTTCCACTGGACATAGATGTTGTTTAGTTATTGTTTAGAACGAATGATTATCTACGGGGTAACATATTTTCAAAGGATTTATATAACATAGTGCTGTTCAGTGTCTACTCTGCGTTAAGGCTTGTGCCTAGGTTCTGGATCAGCCGTCATGTTTTCTCATCCAGCTTCATAGGTTGCACTTAGCCAAACTCTGCTTGCAATACACACTTTGTATATGCGCTGTATAACGGATGATGTATTACAGGTTTGTGAATGACTGCTCTCTGTTTGTTCGCTCGCTCGTTGTTGTTTTGTTTGTGTGTTTCAGACAAACGATTGCTGTTATTCGCAATGAGAAGTCGTTCTTTTTATTCTGAATCACGAAAGAGGTATTCCTTAGAATGAAAGAAAAATAATATTTGCTTCTATGGCTGGTGAATCATCGTGAGACTCCTACTGTGATCAACGCCACAGTCCTCCTGTTCGCTCCAATAAACATTCACAATTATTTGAATCTTGAAGTCATCGTAACTGGTCAGGTAAAAGTACAGATGTCGCTTGCATAGGTGATGTGATTATTTGCTTTTGCCTTTTTCTCTCTTTTTTCTTTTTTTTTTTGTTTGTTTGTTTGTTGTATTTGTTTTTGTTTTTTGTTTGTTGTTGTTGTTGTTGTTGTTTGGTTTGGTTTGATTTGGTTTTTGGTTTGGGCAGAGAGGGTGACAGCAAATCCACACACATACATAGACTGACAAAATGTAGGTGGTGTTTAACAATGGTGGCACGCTCTCTAGGATGAAGGAGGGGAGCCCAAGTCCCATACAGGGTAATCTGGGATGACTAGTCGTGAGATGAGAAAGCTAAACAATGGAGTCCGGTGTCCTGCATCATCACACCACACACACACACACACACACACACACACACACACACACACACACACACGCACACACACACATTCTCACATTGTCACGCCTTGAAGCGCCCATCCATCATCCAGGAGGTGCACTTCGAATCAGAGCATCGCCAAAAATATTTCTGACAGGAAAAGGGCATGTATGCGGCCCGGCCTCCTTAGAATGCAAAAAAAATTCTGAACTGAAAACATTTGTCGGAGTAACAAAGCGCGCGGGGGGGGGGGGGGGGGGGGGGGATGGAGGAGAGTGAGGGATGATTTTCTTCAAATATCTATTGTTATCAAGTTCTGCCTCAAGTTTCTTCCTACTGACGCACGGCCAGACCATTGATTTCCGAGAATAGAATGCAGGACATCTGAAAAAAGATCATATTTACAACCTCTGTGAGACGTCTCCCCTGTGTGCCTTTCTCTAGTACCGAAACCGAAAAAATGCTCCCAGGATTGAACGAAGGGTGAAGAGAATGATGAACCGATCGCCACGAACCCGATCGCGACAAATTTTTACTTCTTTTATCAGCGTGTCTTCCTTTATCTTCACTACTATGACCTCCGCGCATGTAGCTGATAAAACACATAGGGAGTTCTAGGATCGACTATGTCCCATTCCATCAGGAGTGTGGGCTATTGCAAATAAACATTGATTAGGCCTATATCCTTTTCATAGAATGTCTCTATTGAATCGAATATCCCCTCGGCAAACCAAAAATCGCTTGGAAACGATGAATATGATATCCCAAACTGCAGAATGTATATTTTTCATGTTGTTTTTAAACATGCGTTTTTCACAATAAACAGAGGACTTTCAAAAAAGAAAAAAAAAAAAAGAGTTGCCCGTTGGCCCTACCTCTCTGGAGACGACGATGCTCTCAGGGTTTTTCTGAGCGCTAACCGACTGCTCCAGGACCAGACATCCATGCCCTGGTTCGCCTTGTATGGAAGACGACACCGCCGGTTCGGCGTGACGTAATGATGACGTCAGTGTGACGTTGAACATGTCTGCATTACCAGCGAACCAGCTGGTTAAACCCCGTAGATTTAAGATTCATGTGGTTTGTGAGGTAACATTTGTTAGTGGCGTCAGTCTCTTGGAACACTTCTCGTTGGTTTGCTTGCCGGCATCAGGTATGCAGTAGGATTTCCAGAGGATGTGGCATATATTATGTCGATTCCAAGAGTCTGAAAATAAGAGGGATAAAGTTATGTTTACAAACCTTCTGTTTCTTTGTTGTCGCTGTTGTTTCATTCTGTCTGCCTCTTCGTTTCCTTCTTATTTCATTTCGTCGTTTGCTCTGCTTTTTTGTCTGTCTAACGCTGATTTTTTTTTTTTTTTTTAATTCCTTCAATCATTATCTTTTTTCCCTTCTCTTCGTCTCCATTGCCCTTTATTTCTCCCGTACATTTTGTTTCTTCTTGTTACTTACTTTCTTTTCCTTTCCTTTCCTCCTCTCTCTCTCTCTCTCTCTCTCTCTCTCTCTCTCTCTCTCTCTCTCTCTCTCTCTCTCTCTCTCTCCCCTTACTGAATCCAATTCGTTTTTTACATGTTTATTTCTTTGATTCGTATCCTCTTCTTCTTTACTTCTTCTTCTTCTCCTCCTCCTCCTCCTCCTCTCTTCTTCTTCTCTCCTCCTCCTCCTCTCTCCTCCTCCTCCTCCCTCTTCTTCTTCTTCTTCTTCACCTCTGATATGGCCCTTTGCGGTCGGCTGGGCTATAAGCAACATCTCTCTCTCTGTTTTTGTTCTTTTTCTTCTACCTCTTCTGCTGCTGCTGCTGTTACTGCTGATGCTCTGCTGCTGATGCTGCCTGCTGCTGCTGCTGCTGCTGCTGCTGCTGCTGCTGCTGCTGCTGCTGCTGCCTCTTTTTCTTTATTACTATAACAGCTGATACTACTGCTGAATACTGTAAGAGTGGGAAACAATGGTTTTAAAGGGCGATCAGAGATTCCTCCTTCCCACTAACGGAGGTGCAGGAGGCAACATGCCTTACTGACATTTCCGCCAGCCGGTACTTCCACCAGCACCACTATGACTGCATCTGCACCTGCCATTATTATTCGGCCTTCTACTTTATAACCAAGCTCGGCTGGGTTGTGTGGGTCCCATACTAACAGAGGGACAATCATTTTCACAAGGACAAAAATGTCTTTTTGTGCATCGTGATGGTCACCGATGCAGTTCCTTAGAGTCAGTCACATTCCTGCCAAAGCTTATACCTAGTTCACGTATATAGGTTGTCAGGTTTCTCAGCTGGCATGTAGCTTCAGTCTGTTTATATATGCGGATCACACCTAAAGCGTACCATAAGGTATGATCTGTGTTTTTTGCTTTTTGTCGCTTAACCTGTATAATTATCATGGGTGATTTGATGCCGTACTGTCTGTTTACAAATAAACGTACAAACAAACGCGCGTGCTCGGGTGTGCGCGTGCTCGCGTGTGCATACATGCATACA